>PNEQ01016902.1:0-75125 GCA_003012365.1 Medauroidea extradentata
TATGCGTACAAATAAATATAACTTGATCAATTTCATTGTGATTTCCAATTACTTCCTTCTCTATATACATCCAAATATATTAAACAAATGAAATTAAAATTTTCTTTTGAAAAATGATACCATTCCATCAGTATTTTCTTAAGACGTTGTCACGTTCAACTATCGTCAGTAAACCGACTTTACAGACAACCAATTTTTTAGGCAATCTCGCAGATTTTAAGCTTCAGGCGACGTATATACTGCATTTTCGCTTAGACATTTGGAAATCGGGACCAGTTGACCAACATGAGACGTAGTCAAAGCGTCTCAGTTTACGACAGTGAAACATTTTTACGGACTGATTGCCAACAGTGACGAAGAAGCTTACCATGCCTCAGGCTTCCTCATCCGGTATAAGGTGAGAATTTGGGATTCATAAACTTCACATGAAACTGGTGAACTTGTAGATGATAGTCTGAAAGTTAACGTGAGGCGATGTGGGATGTGTAAACGCGTCAAAAGTACATTTTAGTCTACTCTTCTGAAGAACAATTATCTTACGAGAGCGTATGTATGTATGTTTGTACGTACTTACTACCTCCTCCTCCACTTTGATAGCTCTGAACTCATAGACCGAATTTATTCAGATTTGGTACACATATAGTACGTAGTATGGCTATCTGAATTATATGAATGTTCTTCACCTGACTTTTATGAATGTTCCTCGTGGTTAGTACTTATTTTTCGAAATGGCAGATGTTATAAAGTGTTTGCTCTATACCATTTCTCAAAAACCTTAGGACCTATTCATAAAACAATTTTATATTATAATTTTTAGTTGTTTAATCATTGTCTGTGACGTGGTGTATATCGTAGTAGTTCCGCCATTTCGATAGCTAACAAGGTCTTAATACAGGGTATTACAAAAAGGTACCGCCAAACTTTCAGGAAACATTCCACACACACATATAAAGAAAATATGTGATATGGATATATGTCCAGAAACACTTAATTACCATGGTAGAGCTCAATTCCTTACATCTCGTTAAATGTCATCGTAAATAACACTTCGTTCAGAAAATGTCCCAAATACCCAATGGATTGTTTCATTACAATGTACTTTTCTTCCTAGGATCATCGCCAGGTGGGCCACTTGACGGAATGTAATCTGGATGTGAGTTGAAGAGGCGCAATACAGTCACGATTACCTTCCGTCACGTCGCCCACCTGGCGGTGATCCTAGGAAGTAACGTACATTCTAACGAAACATTCCATTGGGTAATTGGAGCAATGTCTGTACGAAATGTTTTTTTTTTTTTTTTTTACGGTGGGTGACATTTAACGAGATGTAAGGAATTGAGCTATACCATGGTTAACTAAACGTTTCCGGACATATGTCCATATGACATTTTCTTTCTTTGTGTGTGTCCTGACAGTTTGCTCGTACCTTTTTGTAACGTTCTGTATATACATTTTGTATCACATTTACACAATAAATTTTGCACTTCATTGCTATACCGTAGGCATTCGGGATATTCAAGCTTTGATTTTAGTAGTTTTTATTGTTGTATGTACACCATTTAAAATTAAGCATGACAGGAAGAAATAAATTTTTTTTTGTCATATGTCGAGAACTACTTTACATACTGAAAGCGAATTTGATTTTGACAGTACATCATCCGAAATTTTATATCACAAGGGTTTATTTTTGCAGGTCAGCCTTTTCCAAAAATAGTACGACATGAGCAAATGAATATTTTATATCATATTTGGAATACACCAGACCAACTATACAAAAATTGTATACTTTGATAAGCATTTCGTCGTACAGTAGGCATAGTGTCGTAACTGCAAAATGGCTAATTTTCAGGAGAGTAATTTAAAGGAAAACAGACTTACATTTAATGTTATAAATGTGTATGTAATCACCCGAACCAAATGAAATTATCAGCTTAGGTACTTAAAGATATAATCAGTAACGTCCTGTTGTTAAAATATAAAATTTTGCTTCTACTTCTTCTTTCAGCCATTTTCCGGTAGATACGACTGTATGTCTCAAAAATGGAAAGAAGTACTAAGACACAACTCTGCATTATTGTAAATTTATCTTGCACAATAATTTTTTTTGTAATAATTAACGTATCATTTAATAAGAATGCATTACGAGAAGATAAAATGATAATTTCACACCAGTATAATTTTTTAAACCAAAAATAATGAAAAACTCTTTGTAACAGGATTTAATTTTCATTGACAGTCATTAAGTTTACGAACTGTATTAATGGCTTCAGTTAACTTTTAAAAGAAATGCACATTTTCTTCTCCTATAACGTTAGGTGTTGTATCAGTACTAAGCCCCATCAAACAGTCATTATCCTTTTTGTTGTTAATTAAGTTTGATTATTAATAGCGCAAAAACATGAAAAACTGACTGTAGTAAATGAGGAATTTAAATGCCATTGACATTCATTCAAGAAGTTCAATGACTTATACATTGCGCAAGTTTATATAGAAATGCTCATTTTCTTCTCGCCTGATGGTAGGCGTTGCACCTGTACGAGTCCCATCATGTGGTCATATTTTGCTTTGCATAATTGAGGTTGTTGTTCTTTTAAAGTCGACTTGGCTTCACACTGTGAGCAATGTCAGTCCTTGGAAGGATCAAACTTCTGTATTCGTCCTTTAAATGACTTAATTAAAAATATATATTGTTAGGTTAAAACCACGTATTCTAACATGGTAGGCCAGTTAAACTTCTCACTTTCGTCAATTTGTCGCACGGAAAGGATTATGAGTATTTTTGGCTTGCCTCATAAAGTTCAAGAAATCTGTGTTTTCCATGCTGTGGACAGTGTACGGTTTTTTCCTTCTACGTGCAAGGTGAATTATTGATTTGAGTTCAGATGGAACAAATACAGTACCAGCCAAGCGCACCCATCTTATAGCTTATAGATTGTAAGGGGGCCAAGATCATAATATATGTTTATGTCAACAGGAACGGATATAGTATGTGTACAAATTTGTAGCCACTGGCATATTTCGACACATGAAACCACGTTGATTACGAAACTTATCAAACTGCAAATAGTTTGCTACACGTTTTATTAAAAAAAACCACACACATTGTGGAACATCTGTTAGGGGGTCTCAGGCCCCATCCTGCACCGCGCCCCCTTTATGGGGGCCCTTGGTACCAGCAGTACTCAGTGCTAAACGAATAGCACTATGTACCCCGAGTCTCCCGTCATTCTACACGTCGTATGGTTCAAATAATGTTTAAGATGTGAAAGTTATATTTTTAGAGTGGTTTACAACATGAAGAAACATATTGGCAATGGCCGAATTCTTGTTCTGACAAGAGCGACTTTCAGAGAACAAAGACACTTCCTTAGAACAAAAATACTTCCTTCACAATATTTCTACAGTCAAGGTCACAAAGGAACTTGTCAGGGCATGTGGCAACCTCCAAGGATCCTCTTCGGCCTAAACCCTCATGCCGAGTAAAACAAACGCAACCTTTAGTTACAATGTCATAAACTGAGAGGCTGTAGTTAGAAAGCCTTCTGTGATTTAAAGAAACTGTTTCTCCGCAGCTAGCAATAATTAACCTCTTACTGAGTACAACTTGGTTGTATGCTACTTAATTTAAACAAGAATCACGTCTTAAAAATTGTGTAAGAAATTGCAATGTTATGCGTCATCAAATACGTCACTATCAGCTTTTCGCTGTGTAAAAATTAACTTATTGAGATACATAGTGGCGTATGTGAATATATGTCACTGTGTTTCTTGTAATGCAATGCAAAATGTAAGTTATGATAAAGCTTGAAACGAAATAACTTCGACACTGTAAGAGATACAGATACGTCAGTATGTCCATCACATAAACCTCTGCAAGATGAGTGGACATACAGTATTACCTCAAAATCGCCTATTTTGTAGTTACGAGACTGTCTACTGTGCGACGATTGGTATCAACATTAAGGAAAATGTGTTAATTAGTTTTGCTAGCAACATATTATTCTTAGTTGAAAGGACTGTAGGTGCCAATGTATGCCTGGCTATGCTTATCTAACATGTGTTTTTACAGCTGGAAGAAGTTTAGTGAAGTAAAGATATTTTGGTCAGCGCTTATCATTTGAGTCTTAAGTGCTGGTGAGTGGTGACAGAATGCACCTGAATGGAAGGGCGGGAGCCGACCGGCGTTATCGTCCGGCACGATTCACACTTGCGAAAATCGGACGACCGACCCCGTCGAGATTTGAACCATGTTTGCTTTGGTGGGAGGCGTGTGCTCTAGCTAACGCGTTGACTACAGCCACGGAAGACGTTTAACGAACACCAACTTCCAGCACGACGGGGCGCTCCCACACTGGGCTAAACTTGAGAGAGTCTTGGATCAGCAATTTCCTGGAATTTTGGCTTCTTCGTACGAAGTTACATCAAGGACATCGTGTACTGAACAGCCATTTTATACTTGGGAGGCCTGAGGAACCAGGACTTAGAATTTACTAAGACCATTAATGAGGAACAGTTTACGCTAGTTATGGCACGAAGTATAGTTTTGATTGGATGAACTGCGGGCAGTAAAGGGTACATTTACGAATTTAAAATTAGATGTGTGTTATTTTCTTTGTTATCTTTGTCGATAATAACGCCTGCAGTATTTAAATTCAAATAAATAAAATATTTTTCGTATCCACTTGTGTTCCAACAAGTCCAGTCTGAGAGGTTTTTCCTGAGAATCCTCTGTAACAGTTTACGTGGATGCTCAGTTATCAGTTCACATGGAGGCTTCCGGCAGACCTTGTACAGAACATTGTTTCTGTGCACACGGGCACTTTTACACATTCAACTATCAACGTATCTTTCAAGTAATAAAATTCAATTTTTTTTAATGCTCTGTGATGCTTACATTGATAGTATAACATTGACCATTTTCTCTTTCAATGAATTTAATGTTTTGAATATTTTTAAAAATTGTCATTTTGAACATATTCGATACTTTATGAATCTGAACTTGCCTCCAATGAAAACAAGTCTTTATTTTTACATTTTCGTTCAAATAGCAAAGTAATTAAGGTATTTTCCAAAAGTAATAAGAAAATGTGTCAATCATTTATTTCGTGTCATGCAGAACGAGTACATACATTTGTAGCAGCTACATTATCGATTGTGCCAGGTGTTCGCTTCAGTGTTTATGGGATATGACTCATTGAATGGCTGCAAAGGGATGTTGGAAGGTCTATTGAATAAATGAAATGCAGTGAGTATTAGTTATAAAATAACCGTTAACGAAGGGAATTGATGCAGGTGGCGGGCTCGGCGGTGCAGAGGGCAGCAGCAGTGCAACAGCGCGCGGACGGCATGGAGATATCCTGGGCTAGCGTGCAGCTGGAGGCGAGGGCTGAGATGTTCCGTGAAGGCCGCATGAGGCTGCGTTGTCTTGCCACTCTCTTCACTCTGTACCGCCGCACTGAGTATGTCGAGCTACACGAAGACACCCCGCACCTCGCACCTGTCATGGGCCCCACTGCGCCGCACAGCCTCAGTGAGTTTCCTCCTTAAAAACTGCTCTGCACAGAACAATTCGTACTTATATAGTTGTATCATACACTGCCCAACTCTTACACATTACACTAACAGTAATTTCGCGTAAATAAAGTATTTTTCAGTTCCATACTTTTCGTACAAGCGCAAGTCAAAATAGCGAGTTTACTATTGCCGCTACTTGCCCAAAGTAGAAACTATTCAAACAATACGAATGCAATAATTTAGAGTGAAAGTAAACGTAACTAGCTACGTAATGACACCTTCATATTATCACATAAAAATATTTTCTAGTAAAAAAAGCTTGATATATATATTTTGGACCATCTGTACTTAAAAAAAAAAAGTTTACGTGAAACAACAAAGGTGTCATTCTGTAGCTATATTAATTTATCATCACTAAAATTTCATTCGTATCGCATGAATAGTTTATACTTTCGGTTGGTAGCGAAAATAGTAAAATCGCTTCTTTGGCATTCGCTTGTACGAAAGCTATGGAACCAATAAATATTTTATTTATGGGAAATTACTATTAATGTAATTAATGTAATGTGTAAGAGTTGAACAGAGTTTAGTACAATTGTTATAAAATTGCGATTTTTTTTGTGCAGAGGCTCTTATGGTAAATAATGTAGTGCTAAATGTATTAGTTTAAAATTGTACGTTTCTTGTAGCCTAGTTGCAAAAATCAACAGAATCCCTAGACAATACATTTTTGCCAAATTTCCAAGCAAAATATTTTTCTCGGGTAATGTATTCCTGAAGAACAAACTCTCGTACATTTATTTTAATTGCAGCGCAACGAATTACTCTTAAAAATTGCCTTTCCTGGATAAATAATTAGTCATGTTTGCAAATATCGGTTGATACCAAGAGTAGCTACTCATCGTTTACCGCCCAAACTATTTATTTTATTTGTATAGTTTACTGACGAAAAACGTTTCTATATTGGTTCGAAGTAGTCTAGTGGAACGTAAAGAAAATTTTTCTTTACGTTAGGTTACGTTATGTTAGATTAGATTAGTTTGGATTTAGTTTGGTAACCTAACGTTATGTTTGGTTATCTAACTTCAACTAAACCTTACCTAACATATACTAACTTAACATAACGAAATTTGTTTTGCATATGAGTACTTCTGACCAGTATATAAACATTTTTCGTCAGTAAATTACACCTCTAAAATAAATAGTTTGGCCGGTACACGATTAGTAGCTACTCTTTACATTTACCAAAATATCATTATCTCATAATGTTTTTTTTGTAGTTTTTCATACTGGCTTTCAAAACGTGTAAATTTTAATGGGGTTTTTAGCATTTATTTATCTGCTTCACGCTCTTAAGACTGTTGACTGCTATTTACGATGTTTTACTATATTCTTTTTTAAATTCTATAAGGCAGCAGATTCGCAAAAGCGTCACATAATTTTATAGAAAACAGTTTTTACAAGGTAGCGAAATTTTTTCTAAGCATAAAATTATATAGTTAAACGACCTAAATAAACGTTCTTTAATTCTATACCTAGCCAAAACTATAACCAATTTGCTTTCAAAATAAAGCTACATATTAAAACCGTATTTTCAAAAATGTCTGTATGCCGGTTTTACGATATCTACTCCTCTTTAGAAAATAAAAATAATATTACAAACAACATAAATAGGAACCCGTGGCGTTAAGGTAGTTTGTTTATGCAATGTATTAATTTTATCTCAAAAGGTGTGAGACATTACTTATTTGATTTGTCAACTCATTGTAACCTGCACTTATTTTAAAATTTTAGGATTTAATTTTTTGATATTGAGCTCTCTAGAACCATTAATTTTACGAGGTCAAAAAAAGCAAATTGTTTAAATTAATGTACATTTACCTATGATAGAAGCTGGAAATGTCTTAAACTATATGAACTCAAATTTGAAATTATTCTCCTGTGTAGATTGAAAAAGAATAAGTTGATAAATTTCGAAACGAAATATTTTGTAACATAGCATAGTTTCACTTTAGGCAACTACTGACAGGTTCAGGTAAAACCAGTGATGTATCTGAATCTATAAAGCTATGAAATACAACGTCCGTGTGCGATATTGTAGTGGGCAACTCTGCAAGTGTGCGTTAGCGTTTAAAAAACTCACAAATGTTTCATGAATGCACTTGTGGGTAGCAATTTTGTTGTCCGAACATGTAACTTCAAGAAGGCGCCGCAGTAGCCACTCTAACTGTGCATTGTGCAGTTTGTTTTAACAATTTTTCTGTTTTTCAAGCACTTATAGTCCTAAGAGCCGATATCACTCTCCATGCTGCAGAATTTTTCACTATTTCTTTATTCAAGGATAAGTCAGATTTACTTTATAATCTGACAATAGTAGCGTAGCTAGTTTCCTTACCTTGCACTACGCACTTAAAGTATTACGAATAATATTATGATAATTTTTTTGTTTAGTACAAAATTTACGATAATCATTATTTAAATCCGTTTGATAAAAACCGAATGATACGTAGTAATAATTAACCAAAAAAATTCGCACAAAATCGTTGAGGATAATGCTTCTATAGGAAGACATTTTCAGTCATCCACATGACTTTTACAAGAATTAATATCTTCTACATAAAAAGTGCTGCATCATATTAAGGGGGTTGATGCATGCTTTGTGTTTTTTTTAATGTTGTGGTATGGATACGCACGTACAAGGAAACAAATTTGAAATGATATTCCCGTTGAGATTGCAAAATAACTAAAAAATAATTGTCTCAGAAATATTAAAACTTTCGTTGCGAAACATCGTTTCACTAAAGGCAAGTCAAGGAAAGCTTATATTTCAGGTTTCTCCACTTTTTCGCCAGTGAAAAGTAAGTGTTGCCTGAGAAGTTCATTGTGTCATTTTAAAAAAGGTTTTGCAACGGCCGAATCCGACTAGTCACCTGACCACTTAGCCAATCAGATGATTGTGTTCAGGTCTTCGCGTTTCACGGATTCAAAGTGGTGAACGGTAACACGTTCTGCTCGCATTAGGGAGAATACGGGTTCCCCAGCTCTTCCCTCCTGATTTAAGTTTCTTCTCCCTTAAGTTTCTGGAATCGTCCCAGGCAAATAATGGGTTGGTTTTTAACTTAGGCCATGGCCAATTAAACTTCCCTTTACTGTCATTGTGTCAAGTTGTAACCATTTCTATTCACCTCGCTTTCGACGATAGGTAAATCCAACTTATCTCTCATCCTTCTACCCAAAAGGTAGGAACCGTAAAATTTGACGAGATCAATTTAAGTCAAGCTAGATGTCACACATGTACATTAGTGTGACGATTGCAACTTGATCACTCTTTATTAAAAAATACTCCCTTAGGAACCGTATACCTATAACAAACCTGCACGTAGGCAAGGACTATACCCCTTTCTGCCTAGACAGGGGTGAAACTGGTTGCTAACTGTGGCAGCAGTCGATGGACCAAAAACTCAGTCAGTGTTATCATAAATCAATTGAATATATCATATAGGTAGTTTATTTAAAATATACGCAGTCATAGGTTGTTCACTATAAACTGTTCACATTTTAATGCCCTACTACATTTCTCATTAAATTTTAGACAATGTTCTTCTTGACATTACTTGTTAGTAATGGATGTATAAAAAACGAGCATTCCGTATTGTGAGAGGAAGTAGCGAGCGACAAAACAAAGTATTTCACAAACATTCGACCAAAAACCTAAATTTTAAGAAAATTGGTACATGAGGCTTATGTTTGCTAAATTGAAATCTCACCCCTAGCTTATTAGAAAACGCTCGATATTTTAGACGATTTATTTCTATACTACAACAGCCTTAATTTTATTTCTGTATCATTTTACATCAGTCCTTTTTATTCCGTGACATGTGCTTTAAAACACGAAATAATAAATAAATTTGGGTAAATATCAAGAATTACTACTCATCGTGTGCCGGCCAAACTATCGATTTTAGAAGTACAGTTTGAAAATAAAATGTTTATAGAGGCTTCAGAAGTACTCCTACGGAAAAATTGTTAGGTTAGGTTATTGTAGTTTAAGTTAGGTTAAGTTAATTTAGGTTATATTAGACTAGGTAACCTAACCTTACCTAACCTACCGTTATGTTATGTCAGGTAATGTTTCCTAACCTAAACTAACCTAACCTAACCTAATCTAACCTAACTTAACCTAACATCAACTTACCTAGTCTAACTTATCTTAACCTAACCTAAAGTAACTAAAAATAACCTAACCTAGAAATTTTTGATGTAGAACTACGTCTAACGTCTTAGAAATTTTTTCATCAATGATGTATACCTCTAAAATCAATAGTTTGGCTGGTACACGATGTATAGTGATTATTTATATTTACCAGAACATTTCTGGAAAATGTTATGTCCTCTTTACAAAACAATATTTAAATGAATTAAAGAGTATCATCTCAAGATGAAAGGTCAAAAAATGTTAATACACACTGAAAAGTTTGTAATTACGAAATTGGTTAGGTGTTAGTGCACAAATCCTATAGAAATTAAGGACACATATTTACAATATCTAAATTATGTGATCAATGTGATGACCGTAACAGTTACCTACGTTAAATAACAGGGACGCATATTTGTCAGACGTTTATTTAGTTTTGTTTTTGTGCCTGTTATTTCCACTTTCAGTACCGGAGCTTGTCTTCCGGACTCTCACTCATCCTGTAAGGTTGTGAGGTAGTAAAGGTATAGTGGCATGTTGTTGTAGACGTCGCCGCCAGAACATACGACTCCCTGCACGTCCTTGCAGCAGTCTGTCTCGGCGCTGTCTTCCTCGCCAGCTGCAGGTAGCGGGGATCCTCTCTCTCCACTGCCGAGCCTGTGAAGTCTCTGCAAACACACCTCGCACCAGACTGTGCACAACACGTGGAGTACTGTGACAAGTTGCAATCTCGACGAGTGCCAGTGCTGTCTGTCGTCGACGTCGTGACTGTTGATCAAGAACCTGAAATATACTAGTGCATTTCAAACGATCTGTTCACTTCTCGTCTTGAAATAGACTTGCAAAAGTAAAGAGACAAATAAAAAGACACTTGACTCTTTCATCGATGTAGGTACGGAAGCCAGTTAGTTACCAGGCAGGATGCTTCCGGTAATTCGAACAGCTAAAAACTTTTTTTCCGTTACCAATATTTCCACCGCTTAGTTGTATTTGGAGTGTTCTGTTTAAGAAATATATTTTACTGATGAAATATATTGAGTTGATAGGTACAATGTCACTCATACGTCGACAAATGTTTGGTTCTGTGGTTAATATCCAACTTCCTAGAACTGAAGTCCTTAGCCCTATTTCTCGCTGAGCACTATAGCTTCTAGTTTTAGCGTCACCTTTCTACTGTACAACACACATGTCATTTAATTTCATTCATTCTATGACTCGACTGTCTTCAGGTAAGACAGCTGGCTCTTCGTTCAGTTCCAGCATGCTCTTACTTACGTGGTAATATATGTCTTTATTACTAAACAAACTGCGGTGATGTTTTATTAAGGCAAGAATAAATTTCGGGGATTCAATGACCTGCATGTTAGAATGCACTATCCTGTGCATACTCGAGTCCCGGCCATTTGTCCAGTAGCGCTGTTCAGTGTAAAAGCAGACAATGAACGAATAGACGGGGCTTTAATATGCATAAGACAATGTATGCTACCCTGTGGGTCATTGAATCTGCGAAATTTTCCGGTCCCTATAGCTATACGTTACGTGATACGAGCAGTAGTACGGAAACAAAGCGTGTACGGACCTACGTTCGTTTAAAGATTTGCTCCTTCCAGATGGAGGAAAGTTTTCCTAACTTATTGACTCACAATTACATTGCAACAATCTTTATTGAAATTATTTTAATACGTATTTAGTTTTTCTATTATCGCTAGTACAATTTTGCTGAAAAATGACACTGTCTCAGTACTGAATGAATATGTTACGTCAGTAGGGCATATCGAGAGAAGAGTCGTTTATTTCCTAGTTCTCTCTTACGCTAGTGAACTTGTGCGCCGTTTTGGTTCTTGAACCACGTCAAGGAATACATAAACTTTTGCAGAAAATAATCATAAACTGCTTACGTAATGTTCTCACTACGGTACAGGATGTTACAATGACCACACCTTATTGTTCTATCAGCAATAAATCCTTTAGATATAATTATTATGCGTTAAAATTGTAGTTGCATAAACATATTTTACAGCTTGTGAAATAAATAAAATTGTTGAGTAAGATATTTGATCTCTCGGCAAAGCGACTTGGGTGATATTGGACACGTGGGGTGACTTTGGGACACTACAAAAATTATTTTTTGCATGTATAGTAGCCCTGAATAGAGATTTACTTGTCATAATTTCCGAATTATAAATAGCCACACGGCATTTAATAATTAATATTTTCTCACAGTTGAATGTTAGGAAAAATTTAAAAAGTGCCCAAAGTCATATCCGCTTACGGTATACTTTTTATTTCATGCAATTTCAGTTCTTAGTATTTTTCACCCAAGAAACGTCAATATCTCTTCAATATGTCTGACTAAGCAGATTTCTTACGATCAATACCCGACGTCTTCATAGATAATTGTCTTAATTCTGTAAGTTAGTTTCAATATTTCACATCTACCAAAACAGCATAACTGTGGCATGTTGTGCTACACATTCTTCGAACAGACTCAACAATTTCCAGCTCTCCTAGCTGCTAATCTTTGCTCCTATCTGGGTAGCCTTAGTCCCGCTTGTCTATCATTCTCAGGCTAGACTTATGAAGAACAAACTCGCGTATAAAACACGTAAAAACCCTAAAGTTAACCTAAACTTATTTTCTCAATAGGATTATTATTTCCTCAAAGGCTTCCATCGACTCTTAAAATTTAAAATAGGACCAGCTAATATCACGTACGAAATTGATATCCTTAATAACTCAAACACACTCGGATGTGTACCTCAGAATACTTAAGATTGTAACAAAAACTTATACGCGCACATTTAACTTATATGTGTGTAAATGGATTTTGTATATGCCTTTCTGCGACTGTGTCGCGTGTGGTAAATAGCTGATTGTTTTAATTCGGGCATTGTTTCGTAGCATATTGTACAGTTATTTGGTAAATTTGACTTTTTAATTTAGGTGCTAACATGATATCATTTATTTCTAAGATTTGCGGTGAAATATTATTTTTTAAATAAAAATATAATCATGTTTCCTGTTTATATAATCGGAAGCATAATCGTATGTCCAAACCTATGTGAAAAAAAGTTTAGCGATGTAATTTTAATTATTTCCATTGTGTTACTGACTACTTTTTATTTTCACTTTTGTAAAAGCAATTAAAATAAAAAATGTGCCATGATTTATTGTGTTGTTGTATTGTACATACGTTTGCTCAAATATAGCAGAAAATGGAACGAATTAATTCACTTAGTATAAGTAGAATATTCGAAGTTCACTTTACGTAGTGTTAACAAAGATGTATTGTTTGTGTAATTTGTAAATGTTATGTACAATTTAATAAAGCGTTAAATACAAGGTTGAGAAAACATTTGGAGTGCCTCTGTAATTTCATTGAGTGATTTTCGTCCAGGTAGACCTCGGGTAAGTTTTACTTCTCCTGCGCAGAGTGTGGAATTCCCAAACTTGCCTGCCCCAAGATGTCGCCACTTCTACCAACTCGTGAATAAGAACTTTCCACTCCGCTTGTCGGAGAAAAGGTGACGCGATGCACGACGGAATCTCATGAATCATACTCCCTGCCTGCCAACTTAAGAGAAATGGCGAGGGCGTGAAGAGGAAGTACGAAGTCTCTCGAGCCTGTTTTCTGAGGGTTGTATGTTATGAGAGGGAGACGTAGAGGTCGCAGCAGTAGTATCGGGTTATGTTGAGGATAGTTTGCTTCCTACTTCACTGAGGAGAGAGTGCAAATAGTCACTGGGTAGGGTGATTTTTGGTTATAGTGGTTCTGCTTGCAAAGTAGTGCGGATGGCAAACGTTCGCAAGAAGAAAACAAACGTTTCGAAAGAGGATTCCTTGAAAACACAATTCTCCCTTTTTGAAGTTGTACTGTCGTACTTTTTCTGACATAAACGCAATGTGAAGCATGAATATTTTTACTTATCGGCCAATCTTAGTCCGTCACAAAATTAGACATGTATTTATTTTGTACTATAGTGTACGTTTTTGTGGTATAGTATCTTTAAAAAAATGTTTATTTTACAAATATGAAGTATTTTTAAATTTGCACTTTTTGCACATAAAAAGTATTTTTATCTCAAAGTTCGATATTTTGTTAGTATATTATTTCCTTTAAGAATTTACAATATACTTTCTTCATACAATATTTCTGCAGGTACATCTGTACATTGAATTATATATTTTTCCCAAAATACAAAATATTAAAGTAGCTGCCTCCCCAAGTTCCAAAACTTCAACATATAGAAATGTATTCCAAAACTGTTCAGAGTGCTTGATTGAAGTCTGCCTAGGAATAGCATTCATTGAACGTTGCAGCCACTCACCTCCACCATTGATCTAACATCCGTAAGCCTCTCGCGCTTAGATTTTGGGATAGTAAATACATTTTCAAATAAAAACGCGAGTTTTTATTTTTGTAGTTTGGTTATTATAGAGGTCTAGTTATTATCATATTAAAAATTATATAAAAATCACAGTTTTCTATTTTTGTTGATTGTGTGGTTTCAAGGCCTTATTTTTTAAAAACCGTTTTAAATTTTTTACTCGAAAGTAAAGCATACTACCGCATAGTGCAACATAAATAAACGTCCACTTGTAAAATATCTACTCGTCGATAAATGTCATCGAATTATGAAAAGTAGTTCAGATGTTATTGATGATTGAGTATTTCAATCGTCCGCTCGACATCGTACCTTTCCATACCCCTGAATGTTGGGCTGAAAAAGAAATGTCCCCTAGCGACAAACACTGGGTGAGAAGACCGTACGTCATTTTAGTGACTACTTGCGCCTAGAGGTTAGGATGAGGCTTGATGCACGTGTATGGTTCACCCTGATCGCTACATCACTTCTAGCCCTTGTGCAAGTAAAACACTCCTAGACAACGCCTTTTACACAGGCCGTATATATTTCGCTTATGAACCTAACATAATGTGGCAGTGAATAAAACGTGATAGCAGTGTGGATTTTCTAGAAAACATTTGGTATACTTTTCAATGCTGGGTTTCTTTGCCTTAAAACAGTAGGTATACAGAATGTTACAAAATTGCATGTCGATATTTTGGAGGAATAAGTCTTACATCTCTACATAGGAACAAAACAGATATGAACATTGGACCGAAAATGCACCATTTCGACACAGTTCACAGTGCATGATATAGGGTGTCCCTGAATAACGTTTAAAGCTGTTCGTAGAGTTGTAGGGAATGCGAAGACCAGTAAAATGTTAAGGTACACAGACGCAGAGACTGTGAAAAACCAGTAAATTAACTCACAAGTTATAGTCTTCGAGAGTCGCAATCCGCCTAGAAATACCACGAAATTTCAGTAGTGATGTCAACCTATACGTTTCCCGCATGTGGGAATCGTGCCGGACGATGCCGTTGGTCGGAGAGTTTTTTCGGGGATATCCCGTTTTCCCCGCCCTTCCATTCCGGTACTGTCCCATACTCACCTCATGTCACCCCTCACCTGAGCTAAAGATCTCGATGTTAAGTGCTCACACACTCCTTCTCAACCAATATATAAAGTTGGCCGAGCTAACAGTCCGGGTAGCCGCGGTTAGTATCCACCGCATAGCTCCAAGGTGATTCAGATTCGATGTCCTGTCGGGTTCACTTCCAGGATCTCACATGTGGGACTCGTATTTGGCGATACCGAAGATAGACGGAATATCAAGGGTAACTGCCGTTTCCTCTTCCCTTTCGTTCCGGGCCAACTCCATAGTCACCTCATTCACTCTTGTTCGCATTTTTTGCAATTTAAATGCTATTTCAACACAGACTGCAGTACTCAAATATCACAATTTGCGAGTTAATGCACGAGTACTTCCCAGCCTCTGCGACCCTGTGAGTACTTTATCGTGTTACTCGTCTTCGCATCTCGTACAACGATCAAGTGTTTTAGACGTTATACAGAGACGTTCTATTTAGTGCATGGCAAGCTGGTTGGATCGTGTTACTGCAGAGTGCCACTGACGAAAAACTAGGGGCGCATCAATAGATAATTGTAAAGAGTTTAGAGAGAAGTTGTCGTTAGGAAAACTCCAAAAGCAGTTCCTATCACGTTCAGTGCAAATTTTTAGAGACTTATAATATGAATTGTATATTTAAAGGTCACAAACATTTTCATAAGGAAAAGTTAATTTATATTTTTAGTCAGTTTTAAAAACGTGGAATATTGAAACATTTTACTTAAATACTTTTTTAAACTTGAACACGTGTAAAAGTTATCTACTAATCACTTCTATTATTTAGTAATCTTTTATGTCAAGATTAAATGTTTAAGACCACAAGAAATTGAAAAACTGAAAAAGTACTGAAAAAATCTCACATTTATATATATTTGGCCATTGTGTTCGTATTTATTATTATTTTTTACTGTTGACATTTTGCAAATAACTCAATTAAATTTCTTGGGTATCAGAACGGGCCAGATTGAGTATTGTTGTTAAGATAATCTCCGTATACTACTGATAAACAAATGAGTGGAATGTTAATTTTAAAAAGCCGTGGAATTATTATATAACAATTTTTTTTTTTTTAGGAAATTTAGTTTTCGTACAATTCCGTAACATTGCCTATTATAGCTTCCAAATGTACTGGTGGACGAAATATCAACGACATGAACAGTTTAACACCTTTATTACTAAGAGTAATGCTCATGATGCTTTCCTGCTAAAGACAAAACAGTAATTAATAGATAAATAATAATTGTTATTTAAGTTTTGTATGTAATGGGTTATATTATTTATTTTATTTTAATCGTCCATCTCATAATTTATTATCATTTAGTGTCATCTCAGATTTAACTATCCTCATAAAGTATTAATCTAACTGTCCGATTTAATCCTTACCGTAACATTGAAGAATGAAATCCGATCAAAATAATGAGATGATAATGAAATATGAGGCGGATGATAACAAAATGTGTAATAAACCCTCCTGAATACAAAACATAAATTAAGGAAGAATGATTCTTTGCCGAATAATAATTTTTTTTTTTTTTGTAATTTTAGTGAAGTGAAGAGATTCTGGTCAGCACTAAATAACTAGGTCCTCAGCTCTAGTGAGGGGTGGCATAATGTGGGTATAGAGCGAGGCCGGAATAAAGCGGCGGAGGAAAAAGGGGATTTCTAAGAACGCATGTCGTCCAGCGGCATCGTCTGGCACGATTCCCATATGCGAAAACCCGTGGACTGCCGTCGCCTGGAATCAAACATGGATCGTCCTGGTGTGGGGCGAGTGCTCTAACTTCTGTTCCAACAGCGGCCTAGAAATACGCCACGTCAATGACGAAGAAAGTAAGGCGCTCGAAATGGGGATTCGCTTGTGTTAAAGTGTTAAATATTTTACAAAATAAAATTTGAACTTAGACTTTTTTTTATTCGCTTGCCCTCTTCACGCTAAATGAGAGCCATACAAAGGATATTAGATCTTTTAAAATAATAGCATTTATTGTCTTAGTAATGTAACCGAAAATATTCTGTCACAGTTTTACATTTTATATTCCACGATGTGTCTTGGTCACGATTTCTTATGTTTTGGCCAAGTCGGAAGTTGGATGCTTGGGCGAAGGGTGGAAAAAGTTTTATGCGGCAATGAAAATTAATTTGCATCCATTCCTTCGCCGATAAAAGAGGTTCGGGATAAAGTGAGCACTACAAAAAGCCCTTCTAAAGTATTCTACTTTCAGCCAATTCGTATCTTTCCGCGCCTAACAGTTAACGACAGGAAATGTCTAATCTATCTTGACAGTCACTTGATGTTTGCGCGTGTCAGATAAATTGTTCAGTCGGTATGCACCTATTTAGTTTGATAAAAAGAAGGTTTTTAATTACATGAAACACAATTATGTCGATTTCGATTGATTTTTGTTTGATAATTGTTGTATTTAATTAGTAAAATACGCGTAACTATATTGCGCAATTACGCTGCCAACCATGCAGCAGTAATAGTACTAGAGTTAGTGTTGAATTATATGCAGTAACGGCTAGTGATATTTTTCAAAGGTTAAATGTTTAGTGCTCACTTTATCACGAACCACCTATACGCTTGGTAACCTTCAAAGTAAAGGTGTCATGCGGGAAATTTTTTTCTTGTTTTTCCTTCGAAGTTCTGATGTTTACTGGAAAGAAAAATACAGAGGTGGGATCTTTCATAGGTTCCGCTCCTTTCTCAGTGTAGCTTATGACATAGCAAGAGTTGTACTTAATGTGTTCCAAAATAAACGTCAACCATTATTTGTTTAATGACGACGACTAACTGCGCGTTAAAGGTCAAAAGCGACGGAGGTATAAGGTTGAACTTGAAGCACGCATCAAGTGCCGCAACGCCCCATCGAAGCAAGAGCTAAACTAGCGTTCAAGATTTCCGTTGATCCATTTTTACTATGGGACTTAAAGCGGTGACCATACACATTCAGTGGAAAGTCTGTAGAAAAGTCCAATGCACGTCTCTTTCTGAGTTTCGCATACACTTGGTTAGTACATCTAGAGGCACGGTAGCCTGAAAAAGCCATTTTTAGTTATGTTGGAGGGCTCAGAAACAACGCTTTGATAAGCATGGTGTCTTAATGATATCCCGACCTTGTCCAAAGTGTGTTTTCTTTTCGTACATTGGCACAATTTTTCCAGTACATCACAAAGTATTTTATGTGCGTGGTAGGCAGCACCGAAGCAGTTTGCGTTGAACCTAATAGTGTAAGATTGCGGCAATACCAAACTATATCATTATGTGCGCATACAAATGGTTACGTATTAAAAAAAATTACAGGAAACATTTATATATCAGTTCCTATAACAACAATTTATGTTTTACTGTTTAAATGTACGACAAACGCCTACTTTTCGTATTTCATTAAGTTCTGCATGTTATTGTAAAAAATACTATTTTAAAATGTTTCTTAAAACATTACAGTAATACTCATGAGCAGAAGAAAATAGTTTCCTTTGGATAAAAAGTAAAACCGTGAGTGTGTTACAGATGTTACACATGGGAGTGAAATATAATGTACAGTACACGCATGAAATTTTCTAATTATCTGCACTAAAAAACATTTCAGTGTATCGCATGCCTTTAGCTGACTCGGGAATTGACGAAAAGAGACTTACATACAAAAATATTTAAATTTAAAACATTTAAGTTTGTGGAAAACAAATACAGATGAACGTATTTAAACGATTGTTATACAGTGCATGCAGTTAATATTTCGTCAAATAAACGGGACAATTAACACTCAAAAAGAGATATACCGGTGTTTGCGCAGTAGCTTAGCTCTTTAGTTCGAATCATCGTAGTCTTATGAATTGTTGAAGTACCTGGCTGTGCTTACAAATCCACATAAACATTCAGTTTTACGCACTTCTTTTTGTTATTATAATTATTCAACACTTTTTTCTTGTATTTTGTATGACCAATAACAACATACTATTATTTTTATTCGTCGCATCTGCAATGTAACAACAGAAGCGCAAAGCAAAAATGGCGTCACTTCTTACGAAGTTCTAACATCCATAGTGTGAACAATTCTAACTTTATTAAACCGTACGTACGTTTACTTTGTGGCACCAGCACTTAAAGAACGCATATAGAGTGGTATTCTGAAACACTCTCATCTGCGGCCTGCAAACTAACCCACAAAATCCACGCGCGTAAGTGGTGCTTGAGAGGAACACAGCCCACAAACCACATTCAAAATTTTTTGCAGACTCTTGAACGAAATTTAGGTTGAGAGAACCCATCTGCTAGCAAAACAAAACAAGATGGAGATTATATGTGACATATCTATTTAGCAAATGTCCTGTAAACGTAATGAACTCCTACGAAGAATTTTAATAATATTACGTCTTTGTAATTTCAGACTTTGTAGAGATAAAATATTGTAAAGCATTTGTGCGGCAGCTAAAAAATGAAAAGTACATAATTTAAAAGAGCTACAATTTTATTTCAAAAGTAACATATAAAAGTAATAACAATGTTCCTGTGCAGCCCAGTTTTTATATATATATATATATATATATATATATATATATATATATATATATATATATATATATATATATATATATATATATATATACAAATATTCGAATTACTGAGACAGGGTTTGGTTTTAACGATAAATGATAACGCATTGACTCGCTAATTGTGAAATAATCCTGTTTTCATGGCAGAAAAGATGCGCACTGAATACGCCACGCATTCTTAAGTCAAACAGGCTATAAATTCCAGCCATTATGTTACATCCATGCAGCAACCTGTAGGTTGCCAGATGCCGTGCTTTGGTTATTATCATGCCAAAATGCCTCTGTTAGTAAGATCTTGTTTCGTAAGGTTTTTACTTTTACACTACTTATGAAAATCCTTAAGAATTTACCATCATCATATTAATATTACTTTATTTCTTCATTATTCTATATTTTACTATAAATTTTTTAAGTAATGATTAAGTTTTTCGCACTTTGTATTAATGAGGGATACATACAAAACAGACAGGATTTTTAAAATGTAAAATAAAATTATACCTCGCCCTTCGTTTAATTGAAACCATACAACACTTAGTAAAACATTATGTACAAAAATACACTGAAAGAAAAAAATTATAATAAGCGATTCATGCCAAACTATTTTATAGTTAACACAAATTGATTTTCTGTGATCACAATATTTTAGCTGTAAAAATTGTTTGCGTTGTGTTCACGAAAAATACTTAGAAGGACAAATAATAATAAAATATTTTGTAGCTGCTCAATATATTTTGAGTGTAGACAGAATTGTAAACTGTAGGCCCAAATACTACTACAAAAAATTTTCTGTTACTCCTCTGACGAATCAGTTATGATAGAAAATTAGCATTATCGTAGGTACTTGGTACTTGTAACATGTTATCGGTTCATTTGATTGCCAGAAGGCATCTCACTGGAGCTTACTAGTCATTAGTTCGTTCCTTTAGTGTGTTTCGAGAATGCGATCTTATGAAATATTTTATACGTGAAAAGTGGTGGTGCTCCATTTAATTAAAAATTAGTTATTTATTCTCGTTTTAGTTAATGCTGGATTTTCAAAATAACAAGATACGATATTTCCATAAAACGGATTCTAAAACTGCTCTAAATTTTTAGATTACCCTTAAAAACTAACAAAACTATCCAACATACCTACAGAAGTATCAGTTTCAACAGTCTTACAAATATTTTATGCTGTGCACAGATTAAATGCTAGATACATTTTCTAATCCGGTTAATACCGGTGCTGCAAGTTCATCACACGAAGGTTTTTTGTTTGTAGAAAGAACAAAGCTTATTACTTTTATATTTATTTTACATTTGTAAAGAACTTAACAATATTACAGAACTATTTTTATTAGAGAATGAAAAAATTTCTGTTATTGTATCACAAAATTAATTCTAAAATTTCAAAATATTTGTATGATAGGTAGTATCCTACTTTATTAAAGCTACGACGTTCAGTTTTTGGTAATGCTTCTTGGTCGTTCATATTTCACAAAATTAAATGAAAACTAAACCAAAAACGTGGTAATAATATAAATAAATAATACATTGGATCTATTAAAAATGTTCTTAAGAAAGTATGGTCAGGTAAGCTATAGAAAAAATTGTTTGTCTTGGAATATATTTTTAAACTAACTGAATATATGACTGAAAATGTTCCAAGTCTAACTTGCCAGCGGAACTCTATAGCCCTGTGTTCACTCTGACCTCCGCTACTACTTCACAAGCTGTTACTCCTGTGAGTGTCTAGTTGTACACCTGACAAGTTAACACGGGAGTCATTATTGGTTCAGAGTCCTCAAGAACGAGTTTATTAAACCAATGATCAATCGTGAAAGTACTATCGTAAGTACCAAAATTCTAACTCTAGTTACTCGTGAAATGGATTTAAGAAATGTTGGGGTCTCTAATCGTGAATTTTAAAACACACAAGTTACAACCAGTAAAATTTCAGATAGATCCACAAAAACGAACCTCTCCGCGTTCAGATCATGCAATAAAAATGCCTAGCTGCAAGTTTTGTGACACAAATGTGTGTTGCCTGTAACAATTTTCCTGCTTGTTATTCCCACAATGTGGAAGAGGACACGCTATGGACGAAGGAAATAATTAAAATGGTGAAACGTTGTAACACGGGCCGTGTGTCGGAATATGTGTGTATGGGAGTAAGGCAGGTCTGCATAGGAAATGTGAGGTCGTGTAGTTGGTAGTCCTTGTTCGAACTTGTAGAAGTGAATATTCATGTGAACCGCAGGGCCGCAGTAAATGTATGCATATGTAGGCCTACGCATGTGTGTTTATAAAAAAACACGCACGAACCAGGAAGCCCAGATACCAAGTTAGAAATTTCTCAAAGCAAAAAAGAAGTTAGACGAAGATTACCATCTCCGTATTTTCTGTGAGCTCAGTTGAAAGAAAAAAGACAACACTATTGACTTCTCCTTAATTGTAAGAGCAGGTGCTAACAAAACCAGTTAATAACAGTAGCAGATTTGTGGTGTCTGATGTATGGAAACATTTCCGAAATAATTCCGAATATTATGAGGTTAAAGAAGTCAACACTACAAGATAAATTCTTCTTTCTTACTTTTCTACTGGTACACATACAAGTTCCGTAGCTGAGGAATATCCTTATATCACACTTTATAAAAGCGAGAAGTAACAAATGTTATTGAGTATAACACAAAAAATAATATTTAAAACACTTTGATCACCCTTTAAAATTTTTTGACGTAATTAACGAAGCGTATTCAGATCTGATCTGGTTAAACTCAACAAAAAGGTTAGAAAGATAATTGTTTATAGTATGCTAAAGTTGCAGATTCTTAACCGTATAAAATCAAATGAGATTTTACCGAGGTATTAGCTACGCTGGACTCGCATTAGAGATGACCCGGGTCCGATTCCCGGCTCCGGTCATTCTGATTTAGGTTTCCCGTGGTTTTTCCAAAACTGCTCAAAGACAATGCTGGAATGGTTATTTTCTACAAACATTTTACGTACTGTCCAGTGGACTGCCAGCCACAGTGGCAGCGATCAGTAGGCTCGTCGTAGCAGGCCCCTTCGCAATCTTCTATTCTAGACGAAATAGTCCACTGAGAGGTGGTAATTCTTGGCAGACTTTAAACGTTGTTTCAGAAATAAATCTTAATACGTCGTACTTTCATAAACACGTTTTGGCTGACAGCACGGGTTTGTGAATGTACACAGGTTATGAACGGTAAAGCGAACACTTGTTAAAAGCTGCGTTTTTGTGTGTGTGACAGGAGCGGTAAGAGTGCCACTAACCGACGTATGTAATGTATTATCGACTCTCCATGCAAGTCCCTCAGATGGCGTACAGTGCTTTTATCTTTTTCCCTATGGGACTTTAAGCCGTGACCATATTATTTTATTTGTGCTCAGCGAAGTTCAAATTCTAACTCGTGTTTCTAAAGTCGTGTATTTCAAATCCTAAAGTTAATTTTACAGATACGGCAGTCTGGTAAAGCCATTTTTGGCCCTTTTAGGGAGCCAGAAAATAATTTTTCTAATTGACGTGCCAAATTTTTAAAACTACAGCGACATAACTTGAAGTGTGTGTTCTTTCCGTAGATATACAGATATGATGAGCGTTAAATAGTTTAGTCAAAAAGAGAAAAGTCTTAATTCGCTGCAATGCATTTGAAGACCAGGTAGGAATAGAATTGTATTCATTCTGGATTCATACGTTAATTTTTTACGTATTGTGTTTACTAGTCACATGGAAATATTTATGCTAGGTAACGTAGCCAGAGCTGAAGAAGCTGACTGGAAGGAAAATCCAGTATGCCTATATAAAGTTATATATGTATCTTTAACAGCCTCTAACGATGTAGGAAATACAGTAGTGCTTAGCTTCATTGTAGTCTGCTAGGTCATTAGAGACGAACCCGAGGGTTCAAAGATTCAGAAAAAAGATTGCCTGTATTAAGGTCATGATCTTTCATTTATTTCAAACAATTGCAAATAACTCGAATATTTTTAACCAAATGCTTTGAAATTATTTGTGACTGTGTATACGATACACAATTTTGGTAGAGTTTTTTTTTAATAATGTACAGTTTGCTAGCAAAAAATTATTTTACTTCATATTGTCTTATTTTGACAACAAAATATGTGATATTTCAGGGAAAAAAATTCTAAAAATTCGTTTGGTGTATTTAAACACGAAAATTCAGATACAAACTATGATATATAAGTGTGTGAATTATTTTTGATTTATTTATTAATTTGCGTTTAAAAAAAATAGTTCCGTAACCACTGTAAAACTAAAAAGCAAGGTCTTACGATTCGTTCCGACAATAGTCTGGAGGCATATCGAAACACCATTAAAAACGGAAATGAGAATCTCCGAACCGATGTTAAAGTCGGAATCTTAACTAACACGAGTCAATTATGTCAGTGCGGCGCCACCTTGCTTAGTATAACGAAAGGCGGTTAAACTAAGTAACGAGGTTAGCCTGCATAAAGCGAAATCTCAGCTGGAAGCATTCACACCAGTAACCCGAGTTAAGCTAGGCGTACGATAGTTCTCGAAAGCGACTTCTCGAGGGCACGGTAAGCTGCAGTTATCAGACTGAACATGTCTTACTAAAACTAAGTAATAATTTATGCATTTTTTTTTTCAAAATATCGAATACTGAAGCTTAAAAAGATTACTATAAAATATATGACGTAAAATACTCATGCTGCTATTGCATTTAGTAACACATATATGTACACCTTATTTAAATTCCTATCCTATTTAAAACTTAGTAGACTGTACGCTGGCATTTAGACATATCCAGGAACTCGAAAAACGTGATCGTGTAACTCAGAAAACCTACCGGTATCTAATTCTAGCAGTTTATGCCTACTTATTAGCCAATAACTGCCTGAAGCTGGCATTGTAGAATAAATCATGGCAACCGCGCTGTTATCTACAACGGGGCACAAGAGATATACAGCAGTAGATATGTCATGTAGTGTTGCCAAACGTACCATAATACTGGTATTTGTACCAAATTTTTTTATTTTGGTACTGGTACGGGATCTTTTTATTCTGGTAGCAAAATTAGCAAAATTTTTCATGTTCGTATTACAAACCCCCTTGTTTAATTACTTGTGATTGGGCCGCTGCTGTTATTAATCTACAAATACGAAATTAAAACAATTTCTTCTTGAAAATGAATAGCTTTCATTTAATTTGGTATTGTAAATCATTTTGATATATAAATTATGTAAAAATAAATATATATAAGCCACAAAAGTTGTTAGATATTTGTGTACCAAAATTCTATGAATAATGCCAGATTTTTAGGCTGCCTGGTAGCACAATGTCAACTTCTTCAGCTGGAAACACTGCTGTCAAGTTAGTGTACTTGTTCGTTGAATAGACTGCATATCTGGAAGGTCACTCGGTGAGGAGGCTGTGTGTAAGGAAGGTGTGGCAACATAGCAGTTAAGTGTCGGTCCGGGCAACAGCGGGCACGTCCAGGCAGCGTCGCGAACACAAGGTGTTTTGGGGAGGGGCGTCCCTGACGACGATGCTGAGCTCCCGTGCTCAATAGATCGTGAATTTTTAACAAGCAGCGCCTCGGATAACATAGGAATATAAAATACATGTATTCCTCCCTCTCACCTTCTCTATAGCTCTCTCTCTCTCTCTCTCTCTCTCTCTCTCTCTCGTTTTCTCACTTCCCCTTAGTCCTGCGATCACGGACAAGCTAAGGTAGAAAAACTTCACCAGCGCCTTGACGAACTGAATCCGTTCTTCTCCTTCTCTGGAAAGAACTGCGAGAGAACGCAGAAAAGATGGAAAAGAAAAAAAAAGAGCGCACGAGAAAAGTTGCTAGGTAGGATGGGGCGAGAAATCAAGGGCACCCACACCCCCTCCTCCTAAATCACGTATCCGCACCAAGTCTTTTCTTTTTTTGTCGGTATTGAGACGTTCAATCGAGCATCGCAGCTGGGCATGTTGAAAGACACTAGCTCTTATTTCCGTTGTTTGAACAAAAATGATTTGTAAATCTTAAACGCAAAAATTTGTAAAATCGTGACAAAGAATTGTTGAAAGCTGTTTTTACTATGTAGTTTCAGAAATAGTGGACCGGATGCGTGAGTTGTGCTGTAGCGTGGTACGGAAAGTAATTTTTCTTGTGTAACTACTACAAATGTTTCCAATGTGTTTATCTACAAACAGAAGACACACTTCAAACTGTGTCCCTATGATATAGAAAATACCATCCGCTTCTTACAAACATTATTCCTAAGCTCCTCAAAAGTGCTAAAATTTATTTTTCACGTTGCTGTAGCTGAGAAAATATCGATCGTAATAGTAAAACTATGCCATAGAAACCTGTATTGCATTCCACAACAAACCTTTCACAAATACAACAACAGGGTCATCGCTTGGAGTCCCGCTGAAAAACTGTTTCTACGAAAACACTGCGCGCTAGTTTAGTACTCCGCACCTAGAGGCGATGAGGTGTTTGACTGACGTGTTATCTTCCGATTTATCGCCTTCCCTGATTCCGTGCCTCAAACGTAAAGAGAAAGATACCGTCCACTAACTCTTAATTTCTCCAGAAAAAACCACTGTGTAGTTTTTGCTATTTAATAATTCAGAGAAAATGTTATTTAACGGCCGTGTCGGAATTCGCTTGAAGTACCTACTTGAGCGTGTTTTCCTCGGAAATGACGTCACAAGGACTATCCGGATATAAAGTAAAGGATGCAACTGCACAAGGACGCACAAGGACGCACAAGGAAACTAATGTGTGCAGGTACTTCTGTGTCCTCGCGTTCTGATGTGATCGCCATTTTGAAAAGTTAAAATATTCTGTTTGTAGGTTATATACACTAGCAATGTAATTACGGATGTCTACGTTGTTTGTATGTAACTATATCCCATCACAGTTTTCCTTATATGCCAGACAGCACGTAATTATTTGTGGATTATGCTTTTGGTTATGTTCCTAGGGTTATCCATTTCAAAATTGTATTTCATGTGCCACCATGCATTCAAATATTGGATCGAAAATGCTTGTTTTCATTCAACAGCTGGCTCAATACGAGCCATAGGTACCGAGGTAATTTATCAGCAGGAAATAAGAGGCATTTACCTGAATTCGTTAAGTATTGAGGACATGACAAGTAAAGTACACGAGACTACGTCTACGAAAATACATACTTTAATTCAGACACTATATCTAACCATCCAAATTCAGCAAATTCAGTTGTTGATTTTGATAACCTAGGCTGTATATTAAAAATTACTTTTAACACTTCTGTGTAACGGTTTTACTAAATCTGCTGCCATTCGAATTTTAAAAATAATGTTCGCAATAACAGCGAAAACAGGAGCCTTTGGCTTCAGCCTAACGTTGTTACGTATCTGATGCATTAACTGCGTTGCAGCCTATCTGACTAAAAGTTATATTTAAGAAACTTTAAAATTTGCTCAAAATATGTTCACCTATTCAAATAAAACCCATTCCAAACGACGAACGCATTGAACTTTCGAAACTACACTTATGCTCCAAGTACTATTTTGAAACCCTCCGACATCGTAAAAACCAGCTTATTCACGATGTATCTATGAATGTTACAACTCAGTACAATAAAACTACGATGTCGTCAAGCATTGATCTTTGCTGCATAGTCGCGTCCAGCAAAAATATAGACTGACAACTTAAAGTCCAGTTCAAGTTAGTCTCTGACCAGAAACCCGAACGCTAAATCATCTGCTTGTGAATAGCGGCGATGTGGCACTTTTCTGCATTTAACAGAGACACCCTTATCACACACTTGCCTCAGCCGGTAGACACGGATAAAATTTCAGGGTAGCCAACTGTATTTATAAAATACATGCACGATAATGTTCTTTTTTTCGAAACTTCTTTGTGTGTTAGCGATTCGCTGATGTACGAAATGAAAACATATCTATGGAGTGGTTTGGTTAGATTCTTTTAAAACATTAAGCTCTTCGCAAACAACTTTTTTTTATCCCTAACAAAGATAAAATAGCCATGTTACCACTAAAGGTTTCAGCAAACGAGGTAGTCTTTATTAAGAGACATTGAACCAGGAATTATTAATCCTGGTTCACTAGATTTCCTTTTAATGTTGCCAGTTGAAGAGGATTTAAAATAACATCAACTGAGATATCCACTCTCTTTCTCCATGAGTTTATCAAAGAAGAATTTAACATGGAAATTCCTAAAAATTAATTAGGCACTGTATGACTTTAAACCGACTGAAAGACATTGGTTAACATAACTATATCAAATTGTAAACAAACGTTGATTTTCTACCATCGCATACTGTTGCTAATATTTATGATCAAGGTTCAAGGTAAGAAATAACTAGAATGTCTGTTTATATTAATTATTTAATCATTGGCTTTCCAGTGCAAATAAACATTCATGTTACCAAAAAAAATGACCTATGGGATATTTCGAGATGATGGATTTAGGGATCTTTCATTGTTATGTTAGAATATAATTCACACATTACAAATTCGAAATTGTTATCAACAGAACTATATCGAAGGAATGCTTATTAAATTTAGAATTAATGATCGCAAGGAAATAGCGGCACCTCTGGAGACTAGAATCAAACTGAAACCAACTGTAAGGAAGCTATGGATTTTCCGTATTAAAATCTTATGTATCCGTATTTTATCTGGTCGTTGTAACTATATCAGACATCGCTTATGTAGGTAATACTAGCAGATATAATACTTTTCTTCATAAATATCTTTAAATATCAGCGAAATGATCCGCTGCTTTCAAGGAAGCAATAATTTAGGTACATTTTTGGCGAATCTCATCGAACGCTTATTGCGAATGTCAGATGGCAAAATGACAGAAAATCTTAAACAGGGTATTATTTTACATCTGAAAGAGACCTTGTTTGTTGGGAATCTAAAAAACAGAGGACTGTATGCATCCACAGTAGAATCTTATTTCTTTCACAGAAGTTTCTAAGGAAGTTGCAATTTTAATAAAGCTTTTTATGTAACGGAGGTGAAAATTTTAAAACGGAAACGATCTATAAAAACAATCACTTTTTTCAAGCATAACACAGAAAATACCACTAGCAGTTTCCGCACTAAGCCCAATTACATAAAATTTTACTGAAGTTACTCGAACGGATGTCGAAGTTGATTAGGTTCCAACGTAGAACATTATATCAGATTTACAAAGCTATCCCTAAAGCTAGATTTAAAATTATAAGAAAACATATTGAGACTTCAGCAATAGACTATGCTCGTGAGGAAAGTGTTAAATGTTATTGCTCGATTTACACACACCCAGTCATTAGTCTACAAACTGTAACCTTTGGGGGGAGTAGTACTTATCCTAGGGCAGGGCATTTCACCCCAGAATTTACATATATCTAAACTGGACGAGGAAAACTGTAGTTATCAAAAAACTTATCTGTCAACGACATACCCATATTTTCAATACGCTAAATACCGTGATCAACCTCGCCGGGAACCGAATACGTATCACCATGGTGAGAGGCGAATGGGCTTACCACTACACCAACACGGTCACCCTAAGTTATTCTAATTGTTTTGTCTATAGTTATTAGACAAATAAAACATCCTCCGTCGCGTGAAATGTATGTTTAATGACATAGTTTTCTCATCAATCTACCTATTACTTGTCTAACATAACACGAATATTATTACATAAATAATCTACAACAGGTGTTAACCACAAATACTGAACTGAAGAAAATATGCATAAACGTATCAAAAATATGCAAGTAAAATATGACGTCAACATCAAATAATTTTATAGCTACTGTACCTCAAAACTTATAAAGAAAAACCAGGTACGAAGAAAATAACGTTCTTGATAGACTTCTAAATCTTTCTAAATGCATCAGTAAGCTATTACAAAATAATAAGAAAATTGTTTGGTAGAGCATAACATTTTTACGGTTACTGTATCAGTTAGAGATTTAACAGTAACTCATAACTCAACCTTTAAAAATATTATTGAACTATAGATAATACATGTTCATGTAAATGAAGGTATGCGTTAATTCATGTTGCAGTTAATTCATGTCTAAACAACTTCTTTGCAATGTCGAAAGAGTAGCTAAAGAATTGTTTTATGCACTTATTTAAAGATGACACTAGTAATTTAATTAAAAATTACTTGCATCAAGTAAAAAAAACATTGTAACAAAGATTTACTCGCGTAATAAATATCGAATGCTGAACAAAGTGCAAAAAATTAAATATTCAGTTATGGCTTCTACATAAAACTTCTCAAAGAGCTACATGTAATGCTGTACGGCCATAAGTTCTACGAAAATAAACAAAGATGGTATAGAAAATTGTACTTTTGAATTTGTACAAATTGTATGGCAAATGTTTGTGCAATACAGTTACATGTCTCTTACGGCCATATTACACAAAAACAATTTACTCACTGTTTCATGTCATGCGGCCATAAGCGACATGCGACTGTATTGCAGAAAAGTTTCATACATATTGCTAACACTTATGGACCAACAGCAAAGTAGAGATCTTCGAGAAATGTCTTCATGTTCATGACATTACACAGTTTTAAGATATTTGTTCTTTATAAATATAAATTATTAATGATTTTATGGAACAGTGTAACAACTGCATATTCCGTAGGATATTTCACTTGTTAAAGTTGGCAGTATACATATTTCTTGTTGACCTACATTGTTGTGTTGATGCTGTGTCAACGATACTGAAGAAGCTTAATGGAATGGTTGTTACGTTTCAAGTTTGTACAACATGTTTCGAAACAGGACTCTGTTAATTCATACAAAATTATCAGTGCGAGCAAGTGTGGTAAGCGTAATATTTATATTGCATTAATTATTCGCTGGCTACAAAGTATAGACGAATTGAGGTTAAGTAACCATATCGATATCTGTGTACATAAAGCAGGGATGCAATATAAATAATTTATGTGTGTTTACACGCTGTAAAAATACCTTTTTTACTTGGAATATCACAATGAATAATCACAAATACAAAATGTGTTATATTATTGCATTAACTTTTAAAGCTATATTTGTGGCTAGAAATCCAAAGTTAAAATTAATGTTGATCACTTCTTTGTTCATTAACTGAATCATGAGCTATGAAACATGCATACATTGAGGTTATGTAATTAAGTGTTCCTAAATCATTAGGCTTAAATACTTTAAAGATGCGCTTATAGTAAAATCATATTTTATAACTACCCCATACTTCATCATTTTGTAGTTTTAACACTGAACACAGTTTCATTTACAGCTTGAATATTTTCTTTTGTTTAGAAATCCAAACTTTAATGTTCGCTAGTCTCAGAATGTGAGCTAGGGACGATAGAAAGACTCCGTGCAGGGTCCGGAAGATCAACCGCACTTCCAGTTGAAGAAACTGCTATCGAAACTATTTCTGCAATGTTGCATGGCCAAAAAGAAAAGCAATCCTCTGAAAGTAACGGAGATGGATACACAAGAGTTCGTGGATTTCAAAACACTCTCGAAATTCTACGGAACCAGTTTTTCGGTGAATACTGACAAGAAAAACATTTCCTGGTTAAGTATACGAGAAATAAAGGTAGAAAAAGAAAAGCCTTTCCAATGTTCCTACAAGACAAGTTTAGAAGGAACATCTAGTACTGTCCTCAATCGAAAAGTGACAAGGGACAGACCTTCAGTACCAACACTGAGCCGTGTCTACACCTCCCACCAGGCATAAGTAAGGCAAAAAAACACGACCTGTTATCTCTTTGTGAAAATAAAATTCTAAAAAGCCATCATAAGTCATTTTATAGAGCTGTAGTGAGAAGTGCTGTCAGGAACTATCCGATTCGGAATAGGAGAAAATCTTGTTAGCAGGTTCCAATTATTCTTATATCTTTCCAGTGTAGACTACAGGATTTTCATCTGCAATTTTACTATTGAGATAATGGTCTAATTTAAAACACGATTCATAAAGAAAAACAAAGTTAAATAGCACTTTGTAATTACAGTATAATGGACAGGTTTCAATAATAACAAATACTAATAAGGGTAAAATTGTAAAATTTGTACAGAGATGTTTTGTTTGAATCTTGTAACTGGTTGTAAATAGTAAAAGAGTAAATATTATTTTAATTTTCTGTAATAAATTATAACGTTAACATTAAAATTACAGATTGGTACATACATTTACATTACATGCACGTATATGTGTAGCACTTACAGCTTCATGCAACGCAACTAGTTTATAATAGCAAGTGTTTTGCAATACGGACGTAAGTACTAATAAAATTATCTTCAACGCTAAACCATTTCTTTTAATAAGTAATTGTTGCAGTACATTATTTTACATTCAAATAAATATACTGTACTCAAATATTCTGTTCCGATTTTTTATTGCCTTCATCAGCTTTAACCTCGAATTCCCACCCTATGTAGGTTTTAGCACTTGTGGCCCTATTGTATTCAACGTGCGATATGTTTATATTTGCATAAGGCCATGAAATGTGACACTATGAGAACGGTGAAGAAAATAGGCCGAGGTTCATATGAACTCACATAAATTAATTTTCGCCACGACGCGCCACTTTTCTAGTTCCTCATAGTTTACATACGGGAAGAAGGCATTGATTATACAAATTTATCTTCAAGAGAGTAATTGTTACATGTCTACGTTTGCCTTCAGTAATTTTCGCCTATTTTAATTAACTTTCCGTACGAACGATTTCCTTCCCTATTCAACGGAAAAAAATTATACATAAAATTCTTAATTTCGTCTGTATTTCCAGGTAGGCCTGTTTTTGTGCAATAGCCTAATATCAATGATGTATGCTTAATGGCAAGGAGTTTAAGATCTTGAGGTGGAAGGTATCTATCAATATTTTTACTATCTTGTGAAATAATTACTGTTAACATAACAACGTGTTGCAAAAGCGTAAGTAAAAAAAAACGGTTCAGGTTATATTTTAACCCATTGAAAAAATCGTTCGGAATATCGTAACTTAACGTAACAGTGATATTCAGAATAAATGAGCGGCTGTAAAAGTTAAAGTCCACTTCGGGTATGATCAGCTGTTAAACAAATGTAACGCCTGTGTACCTAGGCAAACACGCAGCGCACGTTAGTGTCTCCAACCACGGTGAGTTTGAGGCCCACTAGATACAGTCGCTCATATATTTGCTGTCCGTTAAAACCATAAAACTGTGCCACCATAGCGAGGGCATTTGATTGGGTATGTTGCGAATTGCTTCGTGACAGCCCTGTCGTCTAAGTGAGAGGAAGAATTACATTTCACTCTGGCAAGCTGTTATTAGTTTACAGTGAAGTATGAAACGTATATTTTTCTTTTATAATAAGACAAGTTGTCTTATCATATTTCTTGCTGTTCACATTGTTTTCATTGCCTCTTAAACAGCAAAATTGAATTAGTAGAGGAACACTTTAAGTTAGATATAGAGAAGGGAGCAGCCACGGCATTTGTTAATGAATCTTCCCGGAATTTTGCCTGGAGTAATCTCGGGAAACCATTGAAAACCGCGCCGACCTCCGTGGCGCGCCGGCTTGCGGTGCGAGAGGTTCTGGTTTCAAGTTCTGGGTGAGGCATGCAAGTTATTTAGTTTTGATGGAATATAAAAAAGTGTAACCGTCTCTATGAAACACGCTGTCAACGAGACGTAAATTCTACAAAAATAAAGCATAGTAAATTAAAAACCTAAATCAGGATGGCATGACTTAGAATCGATAACCCGAATCTTCTTGAATGAAAGTTCAAAGCGATATTGTAGCGCCAGCTTTCAATAATATATAATGCTACTATACGGACAAACAATTCAATGTGTGATACGTAGCGATAAATATACAATTTATTATTGCCAACCAGTTATTTTGTCTTCCCTATGCGCCGAACTCAAGGTTGTCACCAAGTGAGGTGGCGCATCGGTTACACACTGAACAAGAACACGGGACGATACAGGTTCGATCTCCAGTCCACGCATTCTGAGATAGGGTTTTTACATGGTTTCCTTAGCTCACTCCAAGTAAATGCTGGTATATATTTTTCAACAAATGCCTCCCTTAGTCCCGGTCACGTAAGTTGTGTTGTGTTCCTTCACTGTTGCCATCACTGCCGACGTATGACGTCAATTTACGTGTATACTTTCTCATCTAAGACTACTATCATCTCAGAAAAATTAAGTATGGACCAACAGCAGTATTAATTGGAACAAAGCTGCACACTTTACTGGCATAACAATAACTCGTCTACTAACAGTTAAAGGCTACCGTGTAATTATACACAATCTTGTCATAAATTGAGAGAGACAATGCAAAGTTTATAAGTCTCAGTTCATTAAAAATATTGTTCTTTTCCACATAAAAGGGCCTCTAGTTTTCACGAAAAATAAAATGGAGCTACAATATGTTTCAACGACTTATGTGACAGACGTGCGCGACTGCTTCTTGATCAATTGTTGAATGTATTTAACTCTCAGCATTTTGGGATTCTACCTGCAAATCACAGGTATGTTGTGTCCCAGTAACCTTGTTCTGATTGGCACAGTCAAATAAGCGATGCATCTACACGAAGAACACTGTCAATACCCAAGAAGCAGATCTGCTGATATGTACGTAAGGCATTAAAACTAAGATGTGCTAAAATAATTTCGCGATAACTGCCGGCACCTACTCATGTGGAGGGGGCCGCGGTGGCCGAATGGTCAGACCATTCGCCTCACACCAAGGCGATCCGGGCTCGATTCCCGACGGGGTCGGTTCCCGGATTTTCGCATGTGGGAATCGTGCCGGGCGATGTCGTTGGTCGGCGGGTTTTCTCGGGGATCTCCCGTTTCCCCCGCCCCTTCATTCCGGCACTGCTCCATACTCATTTCATATCACCCCCCACCAGCGCTAAAGACCTCAATGTTAAGCGCTGACCAAAATCTCTCATTCACTCACTACTCATGTGGTATTATATGTAATTATAAGGAGAATAAAGCCACTCCTTCAATTAGCACGAACAAAAAAATTGATAATTACTTATCCATATGCTTTGCGAAATCGTTGGCCTTAAAGCTATATTCAACGCCTGTATAATTATGAAGTTTTGCAACACCAGCACGTTGCTACGTTTATAACGTCACTGTTGGGCCTTCCAGAGTCTCAAATTCATGGTTTCGTATTTTATTAGGGGAACAGGGAGATCTAACGTGGAACTGTCTGCATAAGCAAACAAGTGAACCTAAGTGCAGGAATATCGCTGGGCAACGTGCAACTATAGAAGCTGAAATGGTGTCAGCCCACTTATATTTGTAAAAAAAATTTTGTATCAAATTCATATAACTAATATTATTAGTTTACATATTAGTTTCGGTTATGTCCAGTTAGTTTAAAACAAAGCAGTTTGAATACAGACGAATTAATCCACGTTAAAAAGCATTTTTAAAAATATGTTTGCAATGTTTCTTATCTTGGAGTTAATGACAGACGTCATACGGGTTATACATTCAGTTTTGTACGAAACTATCTGGACTACGTTTAACAGGTCGAAAAATGTAGAAACGCAAGTTGTTTGCTTTGTGAAGCAGCTGTAGTCAATGTATATCAGTGTGCAGTGAATCTACTGCTTACGCAAGAGCCAAGAGTGTTCTTCTTTGTGGCCCATTTGACAATTTCATGCTTAACCAGGTCATTGAATCAGAGATAAAAAATATATGTGCGTATGTATACTAGGCAAGGTCATTTGAGTATTTTTTTTTTTTTATTATTGAAGTATCATTGATACATTACAAGGCGCAGATACGCGGACTACCGTTTTCAGTTCACGCCGTTGATAAACGTTTCTCGCGCTTTAACAACGCCAAAAAGTTGTACTTTCCCATACTGTTTTTTACGAAATTTGCTAAAAGCGTTTCGTCTTATATTTTACTAGCAGTGCGCCCTCAGCTGTGCTCGCGTGTGTTACTCATAGCAGGTAATATTTACATTAATCGAAAAACAACTTTTACGCCAGATACGTAGTTCAGTCATCAAGTGTTCGAATGACAAATCTGCTATTTGTGTTTACCTCGCAGCAGTATAAGTGTTTATAGTTGTCTGTCTACGCGAAAAACAGTTTTAAGTTTGTCCCTGCCACTAACAGCGACTTCGCCTAGGCCTTATTTATATTCACAGCAATTTTGACGTGGGGTAATTACAGACTCCTAATTGTAAGAGGGTATCGTATGAAATACGTAGTTTACATGGCATCAAGATTGGTTTCCCCCGAAAAAAATACAACTAAGCCACATAACGCCGAAATTATTCATTAAAATTAATTTTAAAAATAATTTATTTCCAGGGCTTACATAATTAATTTCTCGCTGATCGTACTTGTTTTTTGGACCGTCTGCCTTGAAGATTTACAAACTTAGTTTTCATACCAATAATTAAGTTATCTTATAAAATAAAAACTCTCACAACTTTTTTAAGTACTTACGTAAGCATCATTCTGACGCGAACAACACCTGAATATCTCTACTGGTTATGATACGTATCATCGGCTGGTATAAAACAAATTTCATGCCTTTCAACCATTTAGATGTCGAATTTCGAAAAATTTTAACTTAAAATCTTAAAAATATGTCTTACAAGTATTCAACTGAAGTGAAAATCACGACGATAGCCGTTAAGTCAAAACAAAATAAAAAATTCATTAAAAATCACATATCCCCCCAGTACAGTACTGAGAGTTCGAATTTTGAAAAATCTCAAACCTTTTTGCGGCCATTTACCTAATCATATTCTTGAAGCGAAAATAAACTGAATATCTCGAAGCCGGCTTTGCCCGCGTGAAATTATGTAATTAAATAGAAACTCTGGATAAATTACGTGATGAAGGCATTAATATTGTACTATAAATTGTCTTAGCTCAGTGTAAAGAGCACGCGCAATATGCTCGTATGATGTCGCAAAGTCTTGCACGGGATACGAACCCGTAATCCCACCCCTCCCATACTTTATACAATGCCTGAGTGAATGTTAAAGGCAGGCCGTGATAATTCTTTCGTGTGTACAGGCTACTATCCGAAGAGGTTTTATTTATGAGTAGGTTGGCAAAAAGAAACAACTGTTGAATGATTTCTCCAGGATCATTCTCTTTTTTCGGGAGACTGTAACAATTTACTGCTTTTCACATCTTTAATTTTCGAATTTCGTAAAATCCTGAATTTGATTTGTATATTTTTACCTCAGCTTCATTCTTATCATAAAAATCATGTCGATATCGCAACGGGTATAAGCGGTACTGATGATTATTTCACAACACATTTTACTTTCTTTAACAGCTTTCAAGGATGAATTTCGAAAAACCCTGAAATTACTTTTTTTATGTTTACGTAAGATTCATTTTATAGCACAACTCATTTCAAAATTTCCACTGGGTTAGGAGATAAGTGGGATTAAATAAAACACGTTTTATATTTTTAAAAGTTTTCAAGGACGAATTTCGATATATTCTAAAAATCCGTTTTAGATATTTACTTAAGCGTCATTTTAAAGAAAAAAATCACCTCACTCTCTGAAATGGTTTAGGAGAAATCACGGATTAATGAAAAACACATTTTACGGCTTTTCACTCCCTTAATTTTCGAATTTCACAAAATCGAAAAATTAGCCAGTATGCATTTATTTAGACAATATTATGCAGTTAAGAAATCATGATACCTTTCCCGGTTAACGAGATATCAGGGATTCTTTGAAAACACATTTCACCACTTTCCACCCCATTAATTATCGAATGTCGAAAAATCAATTTTTAGTAGGTGCATACGGGCCAAGGGGAAGCTTCCCTCAAAATTCCATGGTTCTAGGTCCAGCGGTTTGGGCTGTGCGTTGATGAGTGAGTGAGTGTATCAGGATACTTCATATATCTAAAACACATTCCAGGTCTTTTCATATCATAAGAGACTAAATTTCGTAAAATTCTGTAATCTTATTTCAGACAACTTTGCTGGCATCTCTTTGACATGAAGAACACAACAGCCCGCTGGATTCAAGATGTATCGATGATTAATTAACAACACATTTCACCCCTTTTCACCCATTTTCACCTTTTTAGGTAAGGAACTTTGAAAATTCCTGAAATTACTTTTCAGATATTTGAGTAAGCATCAATCTTAAACAAAAGTCACGTCTCTATATAAAATATCAATGAGGTTTGTACACATACACACAAATTTTACCGGTTTTTTTTTTTTAATCTTTTTGGGGCTGAATTCAAACATATATATTTAAGTGTTATTTTTTGTATATTTACGTAAGTAGTAATATAAAGCAAAGAGCACTACGATATCTCGATTGGAAGGATAAGCGAAAACACATTTAATGTGTATTCACCCTCTTGCTTATCAAATTTCGAAACGTCTTGGAGCCCTGTCTTATTAATTTGTACACGTAACCTTTTGAATTAAATGTCACGACGATAGTCAATTGTGTTACCGCTATTTAGAAGATTCGTGAAAAACATATGTTGCCCTTTTTATTGCTTGGGGGTCGAATTTCAAATAATCCTAAAACTGCCTTTTGGGTATTTACGTAAGCAACATTTTGAAGTGAATACCACTTCTTCATCTTGCAGGATTCGATAGATATCGATAGTTAATCTGAAACACATTTAATGTCTTTTCACCCCCTTAAATGTTGCATTTCGAAGAATCCTGAAATTGGCTAATATGAATTTTATGTGTGTATCACTGAAGTAAAAATAACGTTGATAGGCCATCGGGTTCGATCTTTATCGACGTTTCTCCGAAAATGAATTTCACTCCTTTTCACCCCCTTAGAGGTCGAATTTCGAAAAATGTCTTCATAGTGCTCGCCCACGACCTGAGGGTAAACAATACAAACAATTTCTCGATTCTATATCCTAAGGTTTGGGTTGCATTTTGATATATCAGTCAGTCACTTATATATAGAGAGATAATTATTGCATGGTACGAAATAACTTTGAAAAATAACAAAAATAGTGAAATAAAATTCACTCATCCGAGAGTCGAGCCTGTATCTGCACCCTGAAAAATATTTAATTTCTAATAAATATAATTATTGCATTATCTATCACTAAACATTATATGTTTTGTTTCTTACGTTTCAATAGGTTTTTTTCGTTTGTATAATAAACATCGAAAATCAATTTTCGGTTAATAGTATTTCATACCCACAAAAGCCAAGATAATTATACTGGTTTTTGTTCATTTTTCACAAAGTTTATTTTAATTATAATTCTAAAAAATCTCAAATGAACAAGATAACGTCCTTTACGTATGTAAAATTTCACTCTCGCGATGTCGATATCCACATATTTGTAACGAAACGTTTTTGTTAAATGGATCACATTGAAGTTCGAGAATCACTTTCTGGCAACGGACAACCGTTACAGATTCATATTTCCTTGCAGAAATATTTCGTTACAACTGTTACAAAATGAAAATATTGCAACACAACGTAAACTATAACACAAACAAGCCAGTTTTTTGCTTGTTTGAAAAATAAGTAATGATTTGTTTGGGGTTTTCGTTTTTTGTGTGTTTCAAAACTAAAAAAGAATGAATTTACTAACGTCTACGTCAAAAATCACTCTTATTTGTAAGTAAATTTTCTTGAAATTGTAATATGGAACCTGACTGAGTTCTATCAGTATTAAAAAACAAACAATCGCAACAGATATAATTTTCTTATTAAAGGACTTGCTCTTTAGTTTCTATTTATGAGCAACATTAATTTTTTGCGCTTAAACGAGAGCAGACATAAAAAATCTGTTTCACAGTTTTGTTTAAAATCGTATTCTCTACTTCGGCTGATTATTTTTCAAGGTAGTAAATGTCATGGTTTTAGCTATTATTATGTAACTAACGAAGTTCTCGTTAATTGACTTTTCAGCCGAAATCGTATAATTTCTTGCATGGAAAAAATTAATCTGTCACGGCAAAAATCATTTTAAACAAAACTGCCAAACAGATTTTTGATATACGCTCTCGTTTAAGCTTAAAAAAATCATCGCAAAAACAATAGAAACAAGATAGCATGGCCTTAATGGAAGGTTTTATTGTATAATCACAATGATTTCTATTATTTTCAAACAGTTTCGAGTACCTGTTTAGCCATTTTTACACCTTTATAATAACGTCAATATACCGAAAAAACACTGTCGGGAATATCGGACCGCCATAAGCACGAAACAGCAATTTCTGTTTAATTGAAAAACCCTATTATTTCAGAATTTAAAGTTAAAGCTTACAGGTGAAATTAGAATAAACAGAGTTTCAAATATTGCTGTCAAATCAATATGATTCACATTCATCTTCAGACATTTGCTAACAAGTAGGTAATGACAAAACTCCGTACACTGTTGACGATACATCATTAAAAAATCCTTAACAGCATTATATCGAGAAAAAAATACCACGATTTAATTTGTAACCAGCCCCCCCCCCCCCACTTATTTTTAATGAAAAAGATTGTGGTTCGAAATCTGGAACGTAATTTCCAATCATTGTGTTCAACAATGTCACTGGTCAGCGGATCTTCATTTTTTTCCCTTCCTCGTGCATTCCTGTAATGCTTCACATCCACCTAACAACAAACCTCGCCAACTGTAAAGACCAAAGCTGTGAGAAAAGCCCAAAATTTTTTTGGCTTCATATGGGCATAAACTAATGGCATTCAAAGACAGCGTGGTACATAATTCAACACTAAAAGCTTTAATCTATAACTGTAGGTTTCTTGAATCTAATTTGCGAAAATTAAGTTTTAAACAAAATTGTTTCCAGTGTTACGAACTTCTGAGGCACAATCTCTGACGCCGGAACCTCGTGCATTTAACTGCGGCGCAAGAGATCAAGCGTAACGAATTTAGTAATTCTGGATAAATATTTACTCTTATAGTTGGCAAATACCATAATCTAGGATTGTCATTGAGTATTTTATCCATATTGGCTTCGAAAAAACCGTAGCAGTCATTTGATGATTTCAGCGTTTCGCTATCTACCACGAACTCTTAAAAGGCGATCTAGAGTACTTGGAAGAAAAGAGTACAGTAAAAATTAGTTTCAAGCAACACTTAGGTCACAGAAAATATTTTTGGTCATTCGACTACTCGGAAGCACTGACCGCTCAAACAGTCCGGAATAAGTTTACGTATATCTCTCGAATTACGCCAGTTTTATCACGCGACATCGAAAATAAGATATGTACAAAATGATTTAATAACATTAGTTTAATTCGCTGGATAGTTTGTATTGTCTTTTTTAAGTTGTCGATAGTTGGTCCAGAGAAAACAAGATAATTGAAGCAAGTTACAAGGTTGACTTGGCCAGGAAGGAGGTAGAGCTGCTAAAAGTTAATAAATTAAAGATTTATTAAAGGAGAATTAATAAAATCGTTATGACATTTCAACATAAATAATTTAAATACTATTGATTGTTAGATTCAATATTATCACCATAGCCATATTTAGTAGAAGGCCACGGCGTTAGATCTAGCAACCCTGCACACGATGGTCATTTTAACACTTCTTTTACCTCTCCAAAGGCAATGGCTGTGCCTGATTCGTTATTCTGCCCTACATACCGGCGAGTCAAGAGAAGCCGTTGCCGTTGGCGAGACAAAAGAAGTGTTAAAATGACCCTTCCTGGCAGGGTTGTCAGATCTAAGGCCGCGGTCTTCTATTAAATATGGCTATGTTATCACGCAATATACATTTTAAGCATTTAAATTGTTATATCTTCAAATATTTTAATGACAGATTATGGAAGCGAGAACAGAAGTTCCTGTACTTCATTTAGTGACTGATGCCATGAATGTTGAATGAATAGGAGGCCGCCTTGTGATGTGACAACAGCGCGCCAGCAAGCGGTAAAACTGGCTTCTGGGTGAAAGACTGAGTTCAAATAGGCCTATACCGAGTCTATCCCTGTCTAAACGTCAAAAATTCGCTGTGAACGATTAAAATACTAGATCGTTAGTTTGAAAGTTTCGAATGTGTAGATTCAATATAACGACTGAGTGACATTTAGTATCAAGGAAATAAGCGAATATAATAACCTAGAACTTATCTGTGGCACCCTACGCGCCTACTTTACTGCGAATGGTCTTCTAAGCAGTTGTATTAACACCAAATCAAAGCTCATTTAGAAAAGTCACATTGCTACGTATCTTGCAGATCAGGATATTTAAAATAAACTACTGGTCCCATCACACACTTCTGTTCCGACGCTACGGCAAGATATTAGTGTAAGTTGTCGTGGAGGACATAGTAAGAATTCTATCTTAATGCAACCTTAAACACTTTTTACGAATTAAATGAAATAATTTTTTAATTGATGCTTTACATGTAAAAAAAATATCTCCAATTAATTTCACATGCCTGCAAAACTATCAAATAACTGCTTATTCTATGATAACTTTCAGTCCTACTTCGATGACGTTATAACTACTGACTGACAATGTTAGAAACTCTAGCGCAGGATTATACCAATCATTCTCCTAAGTTTGACGAATTTACCTGAAACCTACCTACGATTAGAGTGTTATAAAACTAATGCCCATTAGCGTTTTTATATTCTAGTGTTCATAAATACGGCATTGAACATAGCAAATCAGTTTTGCTACTCTGAAGGAATAATTAATACGATTTTTTGTAGTGTTATGAACGTTATAATGAAGCTGGAAAGAATGTGCTATTCATTTTTGTTTTCGAGTGCACTTATTATAAACTTTGGCTTGGAATATAAATTTAACAACTAAGTAATGAATGAGGTATTTCAATATGTAATTAATAACTACACACGATCAGAGTGTTACAAAGCATAAACATGTAAAACTAATGCACTGTAACGTATTGATATTCTAGTGTCCATAAATACGAAATTCAACATAGCAAATCAGTTTTGCTATTCCGACGTAATAAAAAATTTAAATAACTACTTCTTGCTCTCAAACCTCGTAAACTTGGTCTGCATGTAAGAAACATGTGGCGTGAGTCACACTGAAGATATATTAACTTCTTTATGTAAGTTACATAAGTATTTTTTGTGATTGCTCTTCACAAACATAGTTACAAATTTTTTATATAACTTTGATAGGGTTCGCTGCTTACTTTAATAGATTAGTTCTTCTTCTTCTTATTTTTTTTTTTTTTTTTCATATTTTGGCTTTCCTGGCACAAATTTCAACCAAAAAAATTTTAAGTTGTTCAACGTCCAACATTTTTAGTTATATATAACATGTAAGTCTGCAAAATATTTACCATATTTGATTTCTCTTCATAAAAGCAATACGTGCCCAAAATTCTTTTTCTGTTGTTCTCTTTCTGAAGTTCACATGTGATATTATAAATTTAAAACAATATTTTATGATACATATGTTAGTTAATTGTTAGTACATTCGTAAAAATTATTGTAAGAAAAGAAAGAGACTAACTCCAGACATTAATATCCAACATAGCCGGGTTTTTTTCCTATGGGTTCACAATTGATGTAAACGTTTCATAGTAGAATGTTTCCGTTAAAATTATATTTAAAATTACGAACGTCAAGCACGAATCGTTCGTACTTCTCTATTAAGAGCTCTGCCTGATCAGAGCTGTCTTGCGTTTTACGTGGCGTGAGTACAAAGGAGTGATAAGCGCAACATTGACGAGTATTTCAAGTGCGCAATATTGTCTGTCAATCTGAGCTACTCATTCTGTGTTGTGTCTTTACGTATTTTTCCTATAACACTTTCAGCGGGCATTCCCTCATTTTATTTCTCTCGCTTTTAAGAACGTTCACTGCATACATGTGCGAGAATATTCTACATTCAAAATTTGTTGCATACCTTGATAGTAAGTTATTTTTTATAGTTTTACTACACAACGTGGATTCACCCACAGCACTGTAATGATAGTTTGTCGGACCGAAATTAATGTTCACGAAAACCAATCATGAAATATATTACGGACACTAACCTGAGGAGTTACAAATTTATAAGAGGTCAATGAAAGCTGCAAAAGCTTGATTATTTTCCGCTGCTTCTATCATAACACCGAACAAATAAAGGAAGAAAACTTTTACAATACTTATGTGAAATAGGAAAAACCTAAATTGTTATTCCCAGTCGTATACTCAAAGACCAATTAGGTAAGCATAATCGCTATGAAGCGAAGAGTACAGTTTACAGAAATTTACGTGCTTTTAAGGTCTCTAATTAGTGCTAATAAAGTAAGCAGAGTAATATTTTGACTGCACCACGTAAAGTCAGAGAAGGATGCATTTAATCGGATATTACGGTAAACTGTGAATAACATCAAATAAAACTGTGTCACTCCATATGTCTGTAATATTTAACCATTTTAACAATCCAGAATTTACAGGACTAACTAAGACGCTAAATATATACTACATAAATAATTATATTTTAGTTTTTGTTTTCATAGTTGTGTAATTGAGTCACATTTCTGACGGGAAATGTGCCGATACTGAGATTATCAAGGATTCTTTCGTCGATTACCAAGCCAGGATTTAATTTTTGAGGTTGTCCTCTAATGACATTCTCAAACATAGCAATTTTCAGTCCTAATGTATAAGTGCAGACATCTTAATACCAAAATACAAATTAGTAGCATATAAATATATAATACTGTATAAGAGTAGATAATACATAAAAATTTAAAAATAATTTTAAATTATCAAATGGTATCCCACATGTCTTTTTAACATTATCTACGTTTCAAGGCGTACTCAGGACCCGAGAACAATTCACGTTCCCTTTCAGTAACACTGCTCTTGAACCTTTAATATATGAATTAGCTGCAGATAGAGAAGGAAATGTATGGCCAAGAACGTTACTTAATTGAAGATTTCCTTGAACATTGGTTTGCTGCATTATTACATATTTAATTTCATCAGGTTGGTGATATAACTGTCTCACGAACGACATTAAACAGCACTGAGTTCAGAAAACTAGTAGTTCGGAACATATATTTAGGTCAATAGGGGCCTTGTCTGACGACTTCTTTTTTTTTTTATTACAGTCAAATTTTTGATATTTAATTTATCAAAAAATGTTGATTAAAATACACGGTTACCACTTTTCGAAGAATTACAATAATACAGTTTGTTATTCTGTCCAATTGCAAGAAACATTCAAAGAAAATTAATATAATCCTTATAAAAATTGTATTGATGTTATAGGGATGATTTTACAAAATGAAAAACCAACACATTTAACAGCTTCGTTCATGTAAACTTTATATGAAAATTTGGTCATTGATATCTCGTGGTTTCTTATTTACGTTCACAAAAGAATTATGAAACCTCTTTCTTGGTATACCGCCCTTAAAAATAACTTTAGGCTATAAGTTGTATTTTATGTTTTCGACGTATTTCGTCGTCAGGGATCACCTCCTGAAAGGTGTTGGCACACTTAAGAACCGTCCTGTACACACACACACACACACACACACACGCGCGCAGGGTGGGGCTGATTCTGACTGAAAAAGCGTAGTAGGTGATTCCTGAGTAAATAATAAGCACATAATATAATTTTAACCTTTCAGTAATGTTGTGTATGATTCACGAGGGGTTACCGCTACACATTGGGCTTATTTCTTACGTCATTTGGAGCAAAATTATTACAACAAGTAGGTCCCTGGGAAATAAAAACGGGGGTTTCTACTGCTACGTCTAGTTTACGGACGGAGCACATTTTTGAAATGTTTGACTGTTGTAGTTTATCTGCGACTGTTGATGCTCAAATACAAACAATACGTCTCATATACGTAACTGATATACTTCTACAATTTTTCGTCATGTTTCAACTTAAAATTTTCTCTCTAATTGATGTCTCGTGAAGCGACTATTCTAATAGTAAGCAAAATATGACAGAAAATAGTTAAGCGTGATACGTTGCGCCGCAACTAAATATACGAGATTTCGGCGTCAGAGATTGTTCTTCAGAAAAACGACTACTGGAGAAAAATGTTCGCTCACAAAGTTATCAAACACTATTGTAGGTTTGCTGATTTAATTCCTCGTAAATTGACTTCGAGCAACTTCAATTTTAAACTTATGCTGTTGGCATGCCCTTTTAAGGCCTCGCTATTTAGTTTTGCAGTGGTTTCGAAAATGCATTTTTTTAATGAATCAATACGTATATCAAAAATTCATCTCACAGATTTAACACTTATATGTCATCGTTTGTAGCTGAATTGTTCTGTTACAATACACCAAACGTATTTTTAGTTTTTTGCCCCTGAAAAATCGCATATTTCGTTGTCAAAATCAGCCCAAATTAAGCAAAATAATTGTTTGCTAGCAAACGGTACATTATTTCTAAAAACGCTCTTCCAAAATTGTGTATTGTATCACTGTACACAGGCTCAAGTTTCTTGAATGCATTTGGTTAAAGAATATTCGAGTTATTTTTAATTGATTGAAATAAATGAAATATCATGGCCTTAAGGCCGGCTTGTCACCAGATTCCTTTAAACACAATGACTAAAGCTTATACAATTGAAGTTAAGGTCTAACTGACTGTGCAGTGAGAAGTTCTTCGTCGGGAAATTTTCTTTCTTGTCGCAATCCTCACCTCTGAAGCCGAGAGAAAGTATCTATCACACTTCTTTCTTATTTTCACCCGTTTCACAGTTCCCCCCTTGTTTTTTCTCCGCCAAGCTGCTCGCGGCAGGGCGGCGGTGTGATGCCTGCGCCAGGGACCATTAATCTCCGTGAAGCGGCGAGGAGCCCCGCGAGATGTGCTGTCAGATTGTGGTGTAGGGATGCTGGGGCGAGATACCGCAGACGGAGGATGCACACCTCTCCTGGGAGACATCTCGCACTTGTTATCTGCGACCCCGCGGTCAGCCTTTACCCTTCCCTCGCATCGACGTTTACAAGTGTCGCAGCGGGCCACCACTTTGTCTCGCGACTCAGCGGGCGAGGTTCTCTTCACACACTCCTGTACGACAGAGTAAGTTTGTTAGGCCACACTCACATTTACACATTTTTTAGTTCAACTAAGGTTCATTCTACTGCAGGATGAAAAGAAATTGTGTTTTCTTATGAGAGAGTTTGGCACAGAACTTTTCTGCCGCTAGTTTCACTGCTATCGCTAAGGAACCAGATAAAATATGAAACCACAGTAAAATTAAATTTTAATACGCTTGGAAATGACCGAACTCATTTAATTTTATTTTTAAGTGAAAAGAAACCGTTTTCGCATTTTAAATTATCAACTTAATGTATCTCAAAATTCAGGGAAGCTCTGTGATTGATCAACTTACACATCTTACCGAAACCACAGTACTCAAGCGGCAAACTTTTAACATTGATATTTCTAGCCTGTAGTAGAATTAACATCAGCTGAACATACTCGGCACCCATTTTTTTTATGTATAAAACTGAATAATATTGCGAGGTCACGGTTGTAAATCGAATAAAATTATAAACATTCCCATCCCAACGAACATGAGGCTTTAAATGCAGCGTATTTGTTATCACAACAACACTCAACATGCGTTACATTTTACTTATTCCATTACAATTACCAAGCGATTGTAGTTAAGAGAAGTTCTTAAGCTGAGCATCTTGCGCTTAGAGACGATAAGGCAAGTTGTGAGCAAACGCGAGACGACCTTAGAGCACGCGGTCAATCGCGATATTTGCATTCCACTAGCACAGAAATTACATATGTAACTGTATCTAATTATTGCATGCATCAACAGTCAGATAAATAAAAAGGGGCTTCTACAGAAAATACATGTTTGCCGTTCCTGGAAAAAAATATGTTTAGAGATGATGGTATATCGCGAAAATTTCTCGTGTCTATATACGCTCTAGTGTCTCGCCATACGTACGATTGAATGATAGATGGCTGATACTTTGTAGCTGACTGCAGACAAACAACATGTGTCAAATATTTACAGGAAATGAATTTTGGTGAAAAGTATTACGCTACATTTTGTTTCAATGCCTCACGTTCATATCTGCAGCTCTGGTACGTAGTTAGTAGCAGCATGCATTCGTGTAGAGGCGTCACTCATTTGACTGTGCCAATGAGACTAACGTCACTGCAACACCAACCATCTACGGTTTGCGGGTAGATCCCAAATATGTTCAGAGTTAAAAACAGCCAATCACTGACCATGAAGCGGCGTTGCAGATGTACACGCGAGGCCCTGAAACAAAATGTTGCATAATTAATTGCACCAAAAATCCTTGCCTCGACAAATATTACAATAGTGGGATTCCAATTGACTCATTAAAATAGAGTAACAACTCCACGTACGGGGGAAAAAAACAGCGAGCTTTTCATTAGCTGAACAGACTTTGAAAGCCAGCAAACAGTCCAATTTTCCCACGATAAACCGTTATCTCTAATTACATCCCCAGAACATTTACTAGCGCACATATGCCTTTACGAGCAGGGAAGCTACGGTGGCTCAGATCACTCACCTCCCACCAAGGCGATCCGGGCTTGATTCCCGGCGGAGTCTGTGCCCGGACTCTCAAATGTCGGAATCGTGCTGGACGATGTTGCTGGTCGGCGGGCCATATCCGGGATCCCCCTCCCCCATATTCATTCAATTCCGGCCCTGCCACATACCCACATCATGTCATACCCTCACCACGTCAAACACTTATTTTACAGAAAACATATTTCTGGAGACTCCTCCTGAAATAAACATATTTTAAAACCATGGTTACATTATTTCCCCTTCCAAACAATTTCATCTTTCTGCCCCTTGCTAATATAAACGTAGTAGTAATGAAAGTAATAAATAAACTATTTAGATTCCACCTAACTCAAAAGTAATGTCTCAGGCTATAAACAATACGTCATTTTAGTATTGTTTTTTATAAACCGTATTCATAATTGATCAATTTATCGCGAAGAGCCTATAAATACAATTTTGCAACTTTTGTGTAACAAATGGAAAGAGTTTAAACATGAAAATATATTTAATTTAAAGAGAACAAAATGTCGCGCTAAATTTTCTGCCACATTATATACAGAACTCATTTCTTTCCTAGCAACGAATAAGACAGCATCACAAAAGATATTTCGTTCGTACTTTTTATAAAATAATTTCAATATGAAATAGAAAAATATTACATTGGAATTCGTTCGTAGTGTACCTACTGCATAAGTAGGACATTATTAAGGCCGTTCCTGGTAGTTTTGAAACTATGAGATTTTTTTATTCAACCTAATATCAGTATTGAAGAATAGCTACCTTGGTATCACAATATTACATATTTAATTATACCTATTTTTTCTACTAATATAGATCACATTAATTTTTTTTTTAATTTTTTTAGTATATGCACTTATATTATCACAAATTTTGTTACGAAAATAAGCAGAAATTAATCAAATTATTTTCCGCTAACTAGCGGCGTATTATTTTGATAAAAACAGCTTCCATACATTTGTGCACTGTAAGGTTGCACACAGTCTACACTTTTTTCAAGGCATTCTGCTTAATTGATTTGAGCTCTTTGTACTAATGTGAAAAGAACTGCCGAGTGTAACCTTAAGTGAAGTAGTTCTGCATACCGCATTATCAACGACCTTAGTTAGCGAGTACAAAGTACGTACAACGTCAAGATTCGTAAACATCCACATAGCCTACATTAAACATCCAAGAAATCCTCAAAACCTTATACCTGTTATATAAATGGCACTCTCAAGATTTAAGACCAGATTAAGTTCTTAAACATAACATCATAGAGAATTTAAAGACAGTCATACCAAAGCAAAAAAGTGAATTTCACGTTGAAATTCACATATCTGGCGGTTACTGGCACTACAGAGAATTTGTACAGTAAGGCCCACCACAAAACATTGAAAGAAATCTGCTGTTCGAAAAATAAGAGGTTGCCTGGAGTAACAGCAACTGTTGAAATAGATTCTTATTTCGTAAGATTGACCCGTTCAAAAGATAACTATCCAGTTGGAAAGAAAAACGTCACGAAAATTCCCTTGTTTTAATTTTGCAACACTTTATCCTGTTTAGCAGTAAAGAACTAAAATTATATTTTATTTAAATTGTGGAAAATTCCAGCTAAAATAGTTTTATCCACCTTAAGTATCTACATCTGTACTTTTGCTCCAAAAACATCAACCAAATATGTTAATTCAGACATTTTTTAAAGTGAAACGCTGACGTTTCTAATGCATATTACTCAGAGAAGGTATTTTTACTTGTTTTCATTTTTAACAGGGCCATCGAAATAACCACGCCTCGGTGCTTCAATATAGGGCGTTTGACACCCACCAAGTAATTCCTTGCACTTAGATGAGATACATAGGCGAATTTTAATTACACCGACACCTATTGGAGGTGATTCCTAATGACAAAATATTAAGAAAACAACTAGAGACAAGATTGTCACAAATATTAGCTTTATAACATTACAAAAATCGTTACGAAGCAAAAAAAATCGTTACGAAAAAAACTGTCTAAAATTTAGACCTATGCGACTTATCATTTCCCCATATAAAATTAAGAGTCCCATTCACTCATCAATGCACTGCCTAAAATGCTGTACCGTGAGATATGGCATTTTTAGGGACCCATTAAAAAAGGATTTTTCGAAATTAAAAAATTAAGGTGTCGAAAAGGTGTGAAATGTGTTTTCTATTAATCCTCGATAGTGATCCAACCTGACGATACTTCAGAATGAAGCTTACAAAAATACACACTACGTAACTTTTCGATTTATATAAATTCGAAAATTAAGTAGGTAAAAAAACTGTAAAATATGTTTTCAATAAATCCTCGATAACTGTTTAGCCCATTCAGATATATAATTCTGCTTCTACTTTTGAATGTAGGTAACACGTATCCATAAAAAGCAGTTTCAGATGTTCTTTAAATTCAACTTATAAGAGTGTTAGTAAAATGAAGAGTATTTTTTAATCAGGCCTAGTCCTCTGAATCATTAAAACCTAATGGGGCAGCGAGAGGGGCGGTGGCAAGGAGACACCCCTTCACACTTATAGTAATACAGCAGTGACGTTCTGGCATTCTGTTAGGGATTAAGAACCTTTTTTTTTTGTAGGGGGAGCAAACACAGTGGTGGCCAGTGACTAATATTTGGGCATTATGATGTTAGCTTAACGCTAAACTGACAACTTCACCGACTTTTTGTAAATAAATGATAAAACAACTAGCCGCAGAAAAAAATATATTCTGGTATTTTTTGTCACGCATGTTACATCAATGCATGTTCTATCAATTTTACACATAAATTATTAGTTTTCTTACAAGAATTAGTAACTTCTCCATTAAAAAAAATTCTCTAAACATAACCACAAATCATCAAACCCTTAAACTGACTGGAAAGTGAAGCTGCTGGTAACAATGCTGTAAACTTATTGTAAATAACTATTTACTATTGTAGTACTGGAAACCCAAAGGGATAACAGCTTCTGCAACGAACACAAAATAATAGTGAAAATAAAAATTAAAAAATTACCACTGCATTTTTAATTTGGGGTTTTTTCTACATTTATTTTCAAATAATAACAGTACGTAATTATATTTTATCCCCACCTGGCATCGAACCCGGATAGGAGGCGAGTGGTCTGACCACTCAGCCACTGCGATCCCCTAGCCACTTTGAGCAACATATGTATTTACCCTTTGGAGAATATACCTGATTTCACAAACTGAAACACGCGTTAAAACCAGAAGTAACCTCTCCTGCCAGGTTGCCTACTTCCCTGTTTAATTGTCTCGCCATTTTCAGGAATAAGGTGGCATTTCCAGTGCCTTAATGAAATATGTTCCCATTTACCTCATCTACCACCACTACCAATATGTATATTTCATTCACTGTCATCCTGTAATTTATGTCAGAGACGACCTACTTTTAAAAGGGCCGCGGTAGCAGTGGTTAGACTCTCGCCACCCACCCACATGTGGGAATCGTGCCGGACATTACCGCTGATCGGCGAGGCTCATCAGTGCTTGAGACCTAGATGTTAGAGCTGATCGAAATTTCTTCACTTAACCTATTTTAAATTACATCGCTGTCGTTTGATTTATTGTGTTACTTCATCAGTGACAATTTTTTTAGGAGATACAATTTAATGGTGCAGTTTCCTTATTCGCAGTGTAAATTTGCAATAATTATATTCCATAAAATATATTTTCAATATGAATATTGAAAAATTTTTTCTATCTTTACTACAGAAAATTGTTTTAAATTGTGTCATTATATTGCACGTGGACATATTTTGAGCCGATTATTTCAGCTAGTAATTGTTCTTTGATATTTAAAAATCTAAAGGGAAATAAAATTTGTGAAAAAATAAATAAAAAACCGGTTGATATCATTAACAATAATAGCCTAGATTTATTGGTAATAAATCTATTGAAAGTAGCTTTGATATATGTAAGATCTTGTTTAGTAAATACAGATTCTACATTTAAAAAAAAATCAAACCATTTAATTAGTACCTAACAAACCTTTAGTTAAAACGGAAATGCATCACAGCCTATTACAAAGTTTTAGGAAATTCTTAGCGCGTGTGTGTGTATACACAAGGCAGACCTTATAAAGCCTATGTTGCTAGTGGGTTAACTACTTTATCTAACTGAATGAAGTCAAACATAGCAATAAACTCCTCATGGAATAAACACATCTTCAAATTTATCCATCCTCATTTCCTGTCTCTTTTAGTTTATTGTCTGCAAGACTTCCGTCACAGGGTTTCTCAACTACATATCAATTTTTCAACCTGTGATTTTTTAAACACATTGATAAGAACATAAAATATATTGCTCAGAAATAAAATGAAATATATTTTTGAATATAAGTCAAAATTTTGCTATTGTATATCACGTGTTTAATTTAACTTATTTACAGAAAATTCACTGGCCAGGAAACTAACTAAAAAATTTACATTTGGTTTAGTATTTATATAAAACAGTCTAAATTTGTGAAACATTATAAAACTCCAGTACCATCAAAACAGCTTTACAATAAATAAACAAGCAAAACCTTGGCCAAACGTAGGTTTATGAAACTTCAGTACTGTATGTCTTACCTCACAATGGTGAAGTTTTACTGAAAACACTTAGTAAATACCTCATGAGAGATAGAACATTTCGATTGGTATCAAAATTAACAAAGATTGATTCTTGGAGGGGAGGTAAATAAGACAACTTTATTAAACGTGTAAACATTTCCCTTGTATGTTAACATAGAAATATGTTAATTTCAATTAATCTGTGTGTTACAAAATTTTGTTGTTTCAGGGACAATATTCAACAGTGAAATGAAGTAAACAGGCGGCGTAATATATAACTTGGTCGACTAGTTAACTGGTGAAAGAGGATGAGAGAGGGCCGACTAGGCACGATCTGACCTTGTGTCAGTATCAGTACCACCGCGCATCGTCAGTCAGCTGACGCCTTCACAGAAAGTTGTACGCCAGTGTTCTCGGGCAGACTCGTGACGTCTAGGCAGAGGTCTGGCGGCACGGAGCGATGTTCGAGATCTCCGTCAGCGGGCTGGCAGCTGGAGCACAGACTTGTTGCGAACTGAGCTACAACGCCGCCGAACTAATACAGCCTCTTCGTCTCTGCAACTCTATCCACAGCCCGCGCCACAACTTCGCTATCTGAAAACATCACCGCAGACAGCTTGCTGCGAAATACACGCAGCAGAAGTCACCTGACAGAGACGCGACAACGTTTCCAAGTGAAGCTGTCTGTTTCTCATCCCCTTCTATCCCCACCACGATTTTGAATGCCAATACGTTACAAGCTGGCGCACAGCGAGCAGTTAACCTCCCTGAACTCGTTAGTAGACAGCCGCATTAAACACTTCAGCAGTTCCCTCATCAAACAGGTTAGGGGACAGAGGATGCGATTGCAAAGGGCCTGGAATAAAAAGATTGAACCGGAGAAAGTCGGATTTGTACAATTTGTACCATTTATTAGCTGTATGCTATTTTTATTTGTATTTTTCCGGCACATGTTTTATTAAATTTAATATGAGAGTGAATTATTAACTGAATTTAATCTTTATTAGTATTTCAAGGGTACTACAAGTATTAATTTTCATGCAGTATTTCTCTGCTAGCTGTACTAATTTTATTTCCATGTCTCCCAGCCCAGGCAAAGCGACCACAGGCCGCTTCACGGTCTAGCCTCGGCACCGCGACCAGCATCTTGTAATACTACCCACAGGAAATACCTACGTGCCTGTAGCCACTTTCTCACAGTGGTAAAGCCCTCGCACCACGCGCGTCCTGCGTGTGCGCAAATCGTGCAAGCCCTCAGTTTAGCTCAGCTGCAAACATAAAAACGTCATCCTTTGCACGCTCTTTGGACATCCGCTTACTGAACTAATTAGAGTCACAGCGCTTACTGTACCGCGTCACTTACCGGCATTTTGAAAACCTCAACGGGAAAAAGATGTGCCATCGCGTCGCTTCTATTTGTCGGAAGATGTTAGTCTTCAGGACCTAGTTCCAAGGATGCTTATTATTTCTTTTTCACGTCTTGTAGAGATAGTTTTATTTTAAATAATATGTAAATGAATTTTGAGGCAATTCTTACTGTATTTAACCTTCTACAAACGTCAAGATGTAAGTCATCTAGTCTACCCTCCGTAGGTAAGTCTTCCCACCACGTCCGCGTGTTACGCCTGTTTTGTTACGTTAAAATATTAATTAATTCTCTACTTCCCTTTTATTTGTTACAGTGGAGGGGTTAACATATATTCAACTATAATTCAAGGGCTATTCAATGTCTATTCAACAACAAGACCCAATACTTCAATTAGATTTCAACTAGGTTCAACGAATAATTCAACAAATATTCAAGTACAACTCATGTGTTCAACCTTGGTTCCGCATATATTTTAACTAAGTTCAACTTACGTATTCTTTTAACATGTCCTTTCTCTGGACACCTAATCTTAGCTATGTTTTACGTTTCAGCTAAGTTCTACGCCCCTACATAAACTTTAATTGTGTTTCGCACTACGTTTGGTCATCCAGGATGATTTGATGTGTGTGATTTTAAATTAAATAAATCATTAATTAATTTATTTATTTTACATTATGTTTTGACCTTAATCAAACTTAGCATGTTAAGAGTGCGCTCTAGGTTAACGTAATATTGAAAGGGTTACATGGCCCTGTTTATTTTTTAAATAATAACGTGCCATGCACATTTTGTAATTCTATGTCTTTGTTTATTGCAACTGCCCAGCGTTTTAAAATAATAAATTGTTATTTCACTCTGTTTACAGCTCTTCCTCTGGGAATTAAGATTTATTTTGTATTGTTAGCTCTACATGAGCAGTAATAGGCATCAGCCCTAATTACCGTATCTTTTATGTCCGTCTTCCTTGTCAGAACGCATTTTAAAAATGTAATATATTATAACTATGGTAGCAGATTATAATGTACTCAATACAATAATCTCAACATACAACAAAGGATAGACTATACAAATTTAATATGTATTCTTTAATTTATTTGTATAAACTATCAACACATGCCTTATCAATTGCTTTTCTTAGAAGTTAAACCCCGAAGGTTTACTTCCACAGGCGCACGAGAACCCTGGAGATTGGCCTGCACTTACCCCAATATTCATACTCACCCATACCAGCAGATGCAACATATTCCACCCAGTGATCATTCTGAATATTTAATGTAATACATCTTAAGGCCATGCTGACGTGTTTCTGGTGTTTTTGTAATAATTACTATTTTATGCTTTTACGAAAGCAGATATCAAAAATCTATTTAGTAGTTTTGTTCAAAATTTAATTTTCGTGATAGCTATTATTTTCTTTTCAAAACAAGAAATTATACGGTTTCGTCTTAAGAGTCAATTACACAGAAAATTGTTAGTTACGTAATTAGCTAAAAACATAGTATTTACTGCTGTGAAAAAATCAGCCAATATTGAGAAAACTATTTTAAACGAACATTCCAAACAGATTTCTAATATCTGCGCTCGTTTAGGCGCAGAAAATTAATGTCGCTAAAAAAAAGTAGAAACAAGAGAGCATGCCATGTAATTCGTTTTACTAATTTGCTTTAAAAACACTAACAGAGATTATTTATGTGTTCTTTCACCCTAGAAATATATTTTTAGAGAAGGTACTTTTCGTATGATAATGTATCATCAATATCAAAATTTTACTTCGCGCTACGGATGCAGATACCAATCAAACATTAGCGGACATCCCAAGTGGGGATGGAGTTATCTACTGAAAAGAAAAATTATGTATGGTGTTGAAAGTGTACTTTACATTCTTCCCACATTATCGCCATTTTGAATTTCTGTACAGTGTGACACATTGCATTATTGCCACCGTATGCACCCGTAACGAGGAAACTCCAACATATACGTAAGAAATTAATTTTCAAATACTATACATCAGCTATGTTTGTATCATAACGGTTTCACCTTTACATGTTAATATCACATCATATATACAGCAAATGTAAATTAACATCAACATTATATTCATTTGTTATTATTTTTAAATTTTAAATTTGTTATCAACGCTATCCTAGTATCTTCTTTCGGTTGACTCGTAAACTATTTAATATTTTTATGCCTCTATTGTCTGTGTATTTACATAACAGACAAAACACAGACCTTAGTTCTATCTAAAAATTATAAAGCACAAAGTAATTAAATACCTGCAGTTCGAACGTATTGTTAAAAGTTATTTTCTAGGGTTCTGCCAGGATTGATCAGAATGTAGAAGTTCACAAATATTATTGTTTTTTAAATTTATTATAAATTTTGGCAAATTAATTTATATCGTCAAATGACACTTATTTGCTAACAATCCGCAAGTAAAACTTTAATTTATACAGTTAATATTTAGGCTACACAAAATATTCCTAACACCTAGGGCCGGTCTTACCACCTCTGGGTGACATCTGGGTAAATTTTATCTCCTAGGTAGACGACAAACTGCGTCTTACGAACTCTAGGTAGGCCTAACTAAGGGATAAATTTCTGGCTATTTTATCGGGAGGTTGAAGCTCTGAATAAGGCGTACACTGCAGTTAAGTATGGCGACGAAAATATCGTATGTTAACTTTTTAACCTTGTTTGTGCTGTTTTGAAATTAGATTCTTGCGTCAAAAGAATGTTTCGGTTATGTTTCTCGTAATTTCAAATTGTGCAGACTTCTCGTACATGCAAAATGATGTAAGAAGTGAAGGATTATATTTGTGAGAAGAAAATTGCCACGAAGTTTTACTAGCATATGCCAAAGTTGTGTTTTGAAGTGTGCTGAAAATAAAAAATTTTCGTTAATGTCTGGGTTTCAGACGACAGTATGGTAGAATGATGACATAATTCAGTGCTTTATTTATGAAAATTGGCATTTATATAATGCAAGTAAGATATGTCAATGTTATGTTTGCCAATTGTCTGTTGGCCTACACAATTTGTTGCAACCACGGCCGCACTTGGTGTAATTTACGTAATTGCTTCCCGAATTCCACATAAGTTTTGTAACTCGTGTAATAAGGTAGGCCTGAATATGAGTAATGGCTTTCGATTAGTGGTTCATGATAAAAGCGTCATACATAATTTATAAATAATTCAGTAGGCTTACTTATGTGTTGCGCATACATATGACAGTCGTACAATGACATTACAATAAATTTGACTAGGCTGTGCCTACATAAATTGCAATTTCAGTGTTAACCAAGGTAGGTGTGATTTATGTAGACAGCAAATATATACAACAGTTACTGACACTGAATTATTAGTCTCATGAAAGACTTTAAACTAAATGTGTAGTCCTCCCATTTTATGAAATAAAGAGAATCCCAACAAAATCACTCTTAAATAAGGCTCATGTAATGTGGCATGTGGAAATGAAACAAGTCAGTAAAAATGGATTTATTAAAATTACCCTAACCTTAAAACCAAGTTTTCTGGGTAAGTTTGAAAGATTCAGAGCAGATGTAGCAGTGGAGATGTGGTTATACAGGGAGGAGCTGGACAGGGAATGTAAGCAGGATAAACTCATAATATTTAGAAGTGATAGGGAAGAAAGGGGAGGGGGGAATAATGGTGTATGTAAGGGATGGGTTAGAAGGGTAGGTGGAATGGAATACTAAGAAGAGGGAGTGCAGAAATAAAAAGGATAGGTAGGGACATCACAGGAATGGAGCATACATGCCACCAGGACAAGGGTGGGATACAATTGAGGAAGGACAGAATCAACAGACTTGGGCATAGGCAGTGGGGTGTGGCAGGGTACCTGAATATGCCAGGTGTACAGTGGATTGAGTGAGTAGAAGGGATGGGTAACATGATGCAGAGAATGACAGCGCAGTCAGTGAACAAGGCTTGGTGCATGCAGTAGAGGAACCTACTAGACAAAACAAAAGGGGTAGGGGTCCGTATTAGATGTGGTGTTAGTTGGGCTGGAGAATGCTATTGTTGGTGTGGTAGTGCTTGAAGGGATCAACGACCACAACGTTCCAGTAGTAGAGCAAGAAATTGGTGAAAAAAAAAAGGCTGAGGAGGTTGTGGTGCGACTGTATAGGCAATGAAATAAGCTGGGACAGAAATATTCTATAGGATAGGTTTGAGAAATGGTCAAAAGGGGTCTTGTAAAGTGAGTTTAAGAAGATAATATATGAAATATGGTAACATTTATACCATGGAAGAGGATTGTTGCTGAGTGGGAAACATAGCATTATGGATGGGTAAACAAAGGGATGAAAAAGCATGTGCACGCTGATGCATGTGAAATAGAGGAACGATGGGATGGAAATAGCTACGGACGGGATGAGGCTTGTGTGTAGAAAGCTAGAAAGAAATGTTAGTCAGGGAAGAAATGATTACCTAGGAAATATTTAGGAGGAGGGTAGAGGGGGGGAATTGATTATTTTAAGAACATAAAAGAAGGACCAGAGGAACGCAAGTGTTGAAAGGTGCAGACGGGCAAGCTACAATAACTGATAAGGAAAAGGCTGCAGGCCCAGTACTTGTCAGTTTTGAGAAGCAGGATGATTGTAGTTGGTACAATATAATATAGTCATTGTTTACTGTAATTTAAATGCTCATGTGTGTTAAGGACGCGGTCCACCGCAATTTTCATCACCATTTTTTTAATTTTTCATTTGTACCAGATATTTTTTTCTTATTTAAGATACAAAATGTGACTAAATTTGGCTTTTGTGAAATTTTTTTTATCTCTCATAGTTTTCGTGTAATGGCTTGTTAAAGTCATATTTTTGCATGTTTCCGTTTTAACGACTACACTAAAATCAACTGATATACTAAACTCAAAAAAATCACATGCTCATGAAATTAAAGAATAAAAATTATATGAATTTTAAAAAATTGCTGAAACTGAAAATAAAAATTCAAAAAGTTAAATAATTTAAAAAAAAAATACAAATCACGTTAATTCTTTAATTTTATGAGCATGTCATTGTAGCCTGCAATGTCTTACTGTGATTTTTTTGAGTTTTGTATATCATTTCGTTTTAGTGTAGTCGTTAAAACGGAAACATGCAAAATATGACTTTAACAAGCCGTTACGCGAAAACTATGAGAGATAAAAAAAATTGCACAAAAGCCAAATTTAGTCACATTTTGTGTCTTAAATAAGAAAAAATATCTGGTACAAATATAATATTAAAAAATGGTGATGAAAATTGCGGTGGCCCGCGCCCTTAACACACATGAGGCAAAAAATTATTATTATTATTTTAAATTACAGTAAACAATGACTATATTATATTGTACCAACTACAATCATCCTGCTTCTCAAAAACTGACAAGTACTGGGCCTGCAGCCTTTTCCTTATCAGTTATTGTAGCTTGCCCGTCTGCACCTTTCAACACTTGCATTCCTCTGGCCCTTCTTTTATGTTCTTAAAATAATCAATTCCCCCCTCTACCCTCCTCCTAAATATTTCCTTGGTAATTATTTCTTCCCTGACTAACATTTCTTTCTAGCTTTCTACACACCTGCCTCATCCCGTCCGTAGCTATTTCCATCCCATCGTTCCTCTATTTCACATGAATCTGCCTGCACATGCTTTTTCATCCCTTTGTCTACCCATCCATAATGCTATGTTTCCCACTCATCAACAATCCTCTTCCATGGTATAAACGTTACCATATTTCATATATTATCTTCTTAAACTCACTTTACAAGACCCCTTTAGACAATTTCTCAAACCTATCCTTTATAACATTTCTGTCCCATCTTATTTCATTGCTAGAGGGAACAAACATGTTGTAGGATAACACTGATAGGATACAATAGTGAATGAAAGCGAACAAAATGAAAATAAATGTGAGAAAGACTAAATCGTTACGTTTACGAGGAAGAAGATTTGGAGTATGGACATATACATATGGGAAGGGCAGGAGTAAGCTTCACAATATAAGTACCTGGGCACAGTGATGAAAAGTGACAGAGTGGCGACGGCAGGTAGAGAGAGTGGTGTCGAAAGGGAGAAGGGCTCTAGGTATGCTGGAAAGAATATCGAAGGGAGTTAGTAGTGCAGTGAAAGAAAAGGCGTATATTACAATGGTACATACAACCAGTGTTATCAGCATGCGGCAGCAGAGTGGGATCCGTACATGGAATTGTAGACACGGGAGCTGAAAAGTGGTAAAGACGGGCCCAGGGTGTTTAAAGGATAAATGGAGACGGTATGGGCAGGCTGGTGACTTAAATATAATAATAATACCTATTACATACTTGCAAGTGAGTTACCACCTGGGGACAAGCATACCAACCTTCTTAAACCATCCTTTACACTGCCCTTCTAAACTGTTCTGCTCCCTTTAATGACACCGCCACCTACTGCAACAAGTTCTCCCCTCCTTAACTGCCTAACCAATATCAACTGTAACCCCCTATCCGTCCTCCATTAGACTCACTGTATCTCCCTACTATAGATTCCTCTGCCTCTATGTACACCCTTATCCTGATGTCACCCAGTGCAGTCCACCCTTCTTCACCCATCACTACCCTCACAAGTTCCTCCACCCTTCTCCTATCCTTCAGTGTTTTGCAACCCATGTCCCTCATAACTGATAGCCTGAAATTAACCTTCATCGTGTCCAACCTGCCCCTGACGTTTTCACATAATCACTAACCCATTTGACCGGCTATCTTTGTAACTTCTCTAGTTCATTACCTCCACTTCAATGTGCAGGTCCCACTCTGCTGCAGCATACTGAAGAGCAGGCCAGACCATGGTGTTGTAGGCCTTCTCCTTCACCTCTCACAGTGCTCATGGTTCCCCTCAACATCCTGCTCAACATTCCCACCACTTTCCTACCCCTCGAGGCTACTTTCTGAACTTCACTTTATTATTCATGGTCTTAATGTAACAAAACTCCAAGGTACTTATACTCTGATGCTAAACCTATTTCCTGCCTTACCTATCTATAGAGTAACATGTTCCTCGTAAACCAACAAGTTAAGTTTTCCTCACGTTTTTCTTCTTTTTGTTCTTAACCGTCCGTAAACTTATCCACACAAGATCTTCTTGTTACTTATTCTCCTTTTCCTCTACTGAATAGAGCACACAATCTTATTCTGCTGATAATTTCTATCATATATCAATAACCATATATGGTTAACAATATAGCACCTAAAATGCTTCCCTGTGGCACCCCAAAGTAATCTATGCCCTCTTCCAACACAGTATTTCCTACTTTCATTCTCTGAGCTCTTCCCTTCAAGAAATCTTCTATCCACCTTACCAATCCCTTGGCCTCTATCAACTCACATATTTTCCTGTGATACTGAAAATTTGGGATGTAACTTGTTGAAGGAAAGCAGAATAGTGGAAACATTTTCAAGACATACAAAGGGGTGAATGGAGAAGCAGGCTAGGGTAAGTTAGGCTACCTGTAAAGCGTGTAGAGGATGACGGAATAACAATTAGATCCAGTGATGAGAAGAAAACAGCAGGGTAGGCAGTCGGTGAAAGGGGTTGGAAAGTTTACGAGGGGACTGGTAGGTGATTATAAGGAGAACATTACAGCTTGACACCTGATCAATTTCATGTTGTTGGTGTCGTCGTTTATTGTATTATTACTATTATAAACAAGGAAACTGATAGAATGATTATTTTGCAAATATTCTCGGCAGTTACTGAAACAGGTACTAGCGAAACAGTTTCGTTATTTAAAATGTTAACATTTATGTTATTTAGCTATTATTTCGAAATAACATTAAAGTTTTAACACTAATCACAAAACACTCGTAATGTGCGAAAGTAAATACTTGTAAGCCTAACTTCAAATATTAAACTAGCACCAGTGTTTTTATTTTTTATTTGTATGTGGCCGTCGGTCGTACATGTAATATCAAGAAAATAAATATTCGGAGATTCAACAGACCAATCAGCAGCCACGACACAAAAACACAGTATGTGCAACCTAACTACATTTCTAGCTAACCTTTGGGTAGTTACACAGAGGTATAAATCAAGTGGTAAGACGCGACTTTAGATAAAGCACCAGGTAAGTTTAACTTCAGAGTAGTTACCTACAGGTTAACACAGAGAATGGTAAGACCGGCCCCTAGTATTACAACACTACATAAACAATTAAATAATGTATGTCTCACAAAGAGAAGCGCTCATATTATATCAGTCACTCATCACTTAGAATGTAATATACCAGAATTTGCTTAGGGATTTAGTTTTAATGAACTGTTTCATTTCAATTTGTTTTAACTCCAAGCAAAAAATTTTAAGATAGTATTTAAGACGAGGTTTTCTTTTTTGTTCGTTTTCATACGCTGTTGAAATATTGTTTTGTACTCGGAAAGTACTCATAAAAAATTTTATAGGTTTTTAAAAACGCGATAAAACTTTCTATGCTTAAAATATAATCATTTATTTAAATTGCACTCTTACCCAAGAAACATTTTTACAAACCCTTAAAACCGATTAGTATTTTAACCTCTGAATTTGTAAGTGGCATCGAAAAAAGGAACATACTGATATACAATAACTGATAATCAATACTAATGGCTTCCTACTTAAAAAACTACTTAAGTAATAAGCAATCGACAATAATTTAATCCGCACGCAACGAATTTAATGCCTGTCAAAATATATATTGAAATATGTTTCTAAACATAAGGTGAGAATTTTGACTGGATATTTTGAAACTTTAAAAAGTTACATTTTAGTGAACATTTGTAAGTGAATTAAATTTATTGACGTCCATGACGAGAATAGAAAGTTCAACGGTCCTAACTTTGATGAACTCTTTGTTTGTATTTTGTTTTGAAAGCTTTCAAGATAACAACCGCTCTAATTCTATTAAATAAATCAAATAGCCGGAATACCCCATATAAAGTTTATCCTCATTTTCCTTAAAATGTTCTTGAAAATGAAGCCAAGTATCGGCAAAGCAAAGCCGTCATATATTCATGTTACCTTCTTTTTCTTGTTTCTCTGTGCCTTTCTGAAATATTTTGTGGTCTAGCAGAAACTTCATGGCTGTTTCCCCGCCCTTTCCCACCCCAACTCCCGCAGAATTTAATACTTAATCTCTTTCCAAGACGAGCAATCCGCGAAATGCGTTCCAAGGGATGGTACTCGTCTTTTTCACAGCCCTTTCGCAAATCTTTAGCCCGCGCCAAGCTCGCGTTCCGCGTCTCTACCTCACCCTTCCACAAAGACGAGGGATGCCCCGGGGCAGTCAATCCTTCCCGATGGCGCGTTTTTAGTTTAATCTTGTGGAATCCCTTCAAATACCAACCCTCGCCCCCCTCCAGACCCCTTTCCTGGCACCACACCAACACCCTCTGTCACAGTACGTAATAAAACATCTACGTATGCCCGTAAATATCACTGAAGGAATGGCCAGCAAGCTATCCCTCGGCAGGCAAGAATTCGATATTCTTCGACAGGGAGAAGGAAGAGTTCAGGGAAATTTCTGCGAAGGATTTCCTTAAGGATTCTTCTTGCGGGAGAATTAAGGTAGAGCAACCGAGAGATGAACTACCGCCAGAGAGGAGGGGAAGGAATGACCGGAATGGAAGAGCAGAGGAGAAAAAACGGAGGTGAGGGGCGGCTGAAATTAAATTCGGGCTGCGATATGTTCCGGTTAGTTCCACGTTGTTGGAAGGTTCATCTGTTGTTCTTGGACCACATCACTCACACCATTCCTAGCAGCAGCTGTCTTTCTCTTTCTGTTTCCTTCCTTCCTCGGCCGGGGACTAGGACTTTGGAGAGGAAACCGATACAGCCGAAACAATTGAATAAAGGAAACGTTTCTTAAGGAGGGCAGGAGAAGGAAATTCTTTTTTGTTTTCCTGCCAACCGCCTACTTTTTTCTCTCAGCAGTCTGAATTTACTGAGACTTGCTTCAACACAAGCGCCAGAGCTTCGAAAACGCAAAGTATGACCTTACCAATCTGAACAATGTTCGTCGGCATTCGCATTGTAATCGAATGTTTCCGTGTCGCTTAATGACTTACCAAACAATATATGATATTGTTTACTAGCAGATTTTACAAAAATCATTCAAAGTGCATAAATTTATACTTTTAAAACATTCGGTTTTTGTTAACAAGAGAACATGCCAACATTTATTTCTAATGCATTCTACAAACACTTTCTTTGCCAGAATTTTTATTTCAACAGAGAACTTACTATATACGAATCACTGCAAACTATCTCTGCCAAAAAGAACATATTTTTAATTTAAAGTATGCAATAAATGCAACGAAAAATCTTGTTGTCATGTAAGTATAGGTGATTCGGAATAAAGTGAGCACTCAAAAAAGCCTTGATTAATTTATATTTTCTACCAGTTTATATATTTCCGCTGCACGTAAACATACACATTGCTATGTGCTTTTATTTACACAGGGCTTCTACAATGTTTACATTCACATTATACTGTTCCGATAAATGTAGTCTATAATATCTACTCCTTAAATGCACGGGTGATGAATATATGCTAGACTCAATAGTAAACCTAGTTATAAATACCCGCGAGTTAACAACGTCTTATAACACTGGTTTCTGTGCATCTACTCTAACGGCATAGTATATTCGAACTTCTAACTCAAAACCGCCACTAAAAACACATGACATGACACACGCAATTAAAGAATTCAAGTTCCGTTCAGCATACTGCCAGGAACGACGACTACGCACTTACCAGAAACAATAAAGAACGTATTTTCTTAATGTATGAAACAAAAAAAAACTTATGTTTCTATTTCCAGATACTCAGGCTGTCGATCATAAAACGTATCAATTTGCAGATTACTAATGACTTCACATAATTTAACAATGACATTCATAGACAGTCACTCCTAATACTTTTTAATGTGTTTATCAGAAACCTGTATTTATTACACAACAGATAAACTCAATAACTGAACTCGCTTCTAAGCGAAGCGGCTGGAAGCGATGAAAACCTAACTCTGATGCCATCTGCCGGTGTAATTTTGAACTACCTCTGTGGAGCGAATCACTAGTGGCATGTGCCAACGACAATATTGATGATAGCGCTCGGTTGCATCACTTTGTCCTGGCGCTAATTAAATCAAATTACACATTCAGTAGGTATGTCAATAAGATCATAAATAAACATTTTAAAATATATATTAAATACAAGGAGGTCGTTTGCGTTTGATGTTCTTTCACTAATGATATAGTCAAGTAAGAAAATACGCGGAACTACATGCAGTGATTCGCTACCAACCATACAAACAATAATGTAACTATCGTTAGTTCTGACTTATATGCAGTAACGGCTAGCGATTTTTTCAAAGGTTAAATCTTTAGTGCTCACTTTATTCCGAATGATCTATAGTTGAGTAGTATTATTTATAGTACATAAAGCTATGCTCTATGAAGAGAAATTCTAGTGCAAGGCATCTTATGCCGAGAAACAGACTGCTGAACCAGAAGTCAGTAGTACAGACGTAATCCACACATAAAAATTCGTGATCGAACCAACCAGGAATCGAACCCAATTAAAGGGAATCGGGGTCTAATTAATTGACCACGACAACGCCATGGTAATATTTGTTAAAGATTCTGTAAAACAAGCTTTATGTTTTTAAAAAATTCTTTCCTTTAAAGAAAATAAAACTGTACTCAAGGAAAACTTTCTAAAGAAGAATTTTATGAACGCCAAATACATGTCTCGAAACACTTTGCAGTTTAAGTACTTTTTTACTTCAAACCAAACAGTCTCAACGAGATTTTAGGTTAACTGTAATGGAATCATTTTTCTGTGTTTGGTATATCACTAAAAATACTTAATTTTTTGGCACAACCCAAATTTTGTTTCAGCAAAGAGTATTTCTTTTTAAATTTTTGCCACAAAAAATATTTTTATTGAAAAAGCAGGTTTTATGACTAAAATATTATTATTACTTAAAAATAGCTTGATTGATTTCTTTACCACACGCTAAAAAGCCTAAGGGCGAGGTCTACCGCAATTTTCATCACCATTTTTTTTATTTGTACCAGATATTTTTTTTTCTTATTTTAGACAGAAAATGTGACTAAAACTGGCTCTTGTGAAAATTTTTTATCTGTCATAGTTTTCGCGCAATGGCTTGTTAAAGTCATATTTTTGCATGTTTCCGTTTTAACGACTACACTAAAACCAACTGATATACCAAACTCAAAAAAATCACAGCCGATAAATACATTATAGGCTACAATGACATGCTCATAAAATTTAAGAACAAAAATGATTTGAATTTTAAAAAAATTGCTGAAACTGAAAATAAAAATTTAAAAAGTTCAATATATTTTTTTTAAATACAAATAATGTTTATTATTTAATTTTATGGGCATGTCATTGTAGCCTGCAATATCTTTATCCACTGTGATTTTTTTGAGTTTGGTATATGAGTTGGTTTTAGTGTAGTCGTTAAAACGGAAGCATGCAAAATATGACTTTAACAAACCATTACGCGAAACCTAGGAGGGGTAAAAAATTTCATTAGAGCCAATTTTAGTCACGTTTTGGGTTTAAAATAAGAAAAAAATATATGATACAAATAAAAAATAAAATAATGGTGATGAAAATTGCGGTAGACCGTGCCCTTAAAGAATGTTATTGACAAAATATACTTTCTATGGTTTTAAACTACACACATAATATTATGAACCACACCAAGTTATTCTTTACCTCAGTTATGAACGCGAGTGAGAGATTTGGGTCAGCGCTTAACATCGAGGTCTTTAGCGCTGGTGAGGGGTGACATGATGTGAGTATGGAGCAATGCCGGAATGAAAGGGCGGGGGAAACAGGAGATCCCCGAGAAAACCCGCTGGTATCGTCCGGCACGATTCCCACATGCGAAAATCCGGTGACCAACCCCGCCGGGAATCGAACCCGGATCGCCTAGGTGGGATGCGAGAGGTCTGACCTCTTGGCCACCACGCCCAGTTATGAACGCTTTGCGCCATGATATTTTTCATATAATAGTAAACAAAAAATATTGCACCAACTAGTAAATATACATAACGGAGGCCAGAGTTAAAGTGGAGAACAACATTCGATCGTAATAGATTCTTTACATTGTTTTGTATTCTTCATTTTATTAATACGATTGTACACACCTTCACATGAACTTTTCGAAACTGCAGATACATTTTTATTTTTTTTTCTCAGTTAATACATGCAATAATATCGTGTTAGGTGAATAGGCTATGAGCTTTACTACCCTCTCTTCTCGTGTGATATAAACGACCAGGTTAAAGTGCAGGCATCTCTTATCTGTTCCTTTCCAAAGAAACCGGCACCTTTACAACAAAGAAAGTTTAGACCTAAACCAAGACATCCCCCCTACACCTGCCACCAAGATTATATATAATTCAATTGTTACTCAATCTTCTTCCCAACCTTGTCCTCTTGCTCCACATTTCAGACTCGGCCGTCAAGTATATTAAATCTGTTAATTCGGAACGCCATTTCTCTGAAGCAGATTCTCACTCCTCTTCGCATGCTCCTTTATTGCATCTCTGTGTCTCCACGCCGCTCCCTCTCGTTCCACCGCGAAATGCAATGTTAATTGCCGACATAATCACTTTAAATTCCCTCCACTGCTTCTGACTACGTTCCCAGACAATCGCTTTGTTTTTTAACTCACTCAATTTGAAACTTCTCTCTCTACTCCACCAGATCCTTTTAGTCCCTCCCCTTCGATGTCTAACAGCGACCAAATGCTCCGTATAATTGAGTCTGGGTACAGATTTGAACAATGTCAAACACATCATTCCACCGTAATATTTGCTAGAGAAAATAACACTCATGGAAACATGTTTTGACCAATGGATTTTAAAAAGCAGTAGGAAATATAAACTTTAGAATTTTCATATGTATTGTTTATTTAATAAAAAATAAATCTTCTTTCTGAACAAAGAAAAATCAACAAAACTCTACGTGAACATAGAAAACTAAAAATAATGCCACAAACAAAAAAATTTTTTTTTTTGTTATTTTAGATCAACATCCAACTTGAACACATCTTTCTCAAAATGTTAAGTTACTGCAGAAAACTAGCAGTTTACCTCATCGATCTAATGCATCGAACTGTCGACGAAGAGAGAATGCAATGTTGCCAGATCCAAGGATAACATGGAAAATAATTTGTAACATGGTATAAGTTCACGGCTATGAGACTTTATAGAGGCCATTGAAGTAGAGTGGATTAAAGGAAAGGACAGGCAGAATCCATGTGGCCACTGTGCTGTACAGGTCTATGGTGTTGAATAAAGGTTTTTTAGAACACGAAACATGGTGCCAGAAGTCTGAGCAGAAGTTTGAAGAGTAAATTAGCAGTCAACGATGGATAACTGGAAACCACCAAATGGTTTAGTGCTGGACGAACATGCACTGAATAATTTTAAAAGTTTTGAACAAAAGTTCTTGATTTTTCTGGTTGCTTCGGGAAATGACACTGCAGTGGAAGGTAAGAAAGTGGCTATGTTTTTGAACTGTATAGGAGACGAAGCATTGGATATTTTTAATAGGTTTAAATGGACACGTCAAAGGTTACATTAAAAATTATTTTTAAAGCATTTGATGACTATATAGAACCAAAAAGGAATGTTGTAGTGGAGAGGCATAAGTTTTTACGACAGTGCAAAGGGAAGGTGAATCATTTGACCATTTTCTAAGCTGTTTAAAAAAATTAGCTCAAAACTGTGATTTTGGGAAGCAAGAGTAGTCGTTAATTAGGGATAGACTTACTATCGCTAGTTAGGATACAAGCGTGCAGCAGCGTTTGTTACGGGAAAATAACATTTAGTTAGAAAAAGCTGTTGAAATATGTAGGCTGGCCGAGCCCAGTAAGTCGCAGCAAAATATGTTGAAGAGAGAGCCCGAAGTCCCTGCAGTAATGACGGTGTGTGCAAATACAGACGTAGCGTCATTAGTTAAGAGGCGAACAAAATACAAGTGATTCGTTGAATGTTTATAGTTGTGGAAAAGATAAGTGTACAAAGTGTGACAGAATTCATGGTTAGGGTAAATGTTTTGCATATGAGAAAATTTGTAATAAATGTAAATGGACGAACCATTTTGCTGTGTGTTGCAAAACAAGAGCAGTTAGGAAAGATTATAATGTAAAAGCTGATTGTTTTGTTGAATAGTTTTATATAGGAGCTATAGGTAAAGATGACAAGGAAAGTAAGTGGATTGAAACTGTAATTATCAACAAACAGATGTTATTATATAAACTTGATACAGGTGCAGAATGTAACGTGTTACCATTAAGGAATTTTCAAGTACTAGGCTTGTCAAGGACAAAGGTGTCAGAATGTCATATTAATGTTATTAGTTATAATAATGAGAAAACAAAAGCAGTGGGGAGTATAAAAATAAACTGCACAGTTAAGGGTAAAGAGTACAAAATAAGAATCATAATTGTAGATATAATGCCAATATTGGGTTTGAAAGCATGTGTGAAACTGAACCTATTAATTAAGATTGAAAGTGAAACTAAATCAGATCATGATGAAACTGTAAATTGTGAGGTGATTAATTCAGTTGCTAGTGTCAGTACTAAAGAGGAATTTTTAAAGGAAAATAAAGAATTCTTTGAAGGGATAGGGACATATCCAGGGAGATATAAAATTGAACTGAAATAAAATGTGACTCCAGTAGTGAATCCTAATATAAGAATGCCTGAAACAATAAAAATAAAACTCAAAGGAACTTTAGAGATGTTAGAAAGTAGAGGTACAATAGCTAAGGTTTATAAAGTAACTGATTGGGTGCATAATATTGCAATAGTGGAGAAAACTCACGAAACCCTAAGGATTTGTTTAGATCCATATTATCTTAATAAATGTGTAAGGACAGAAAGTTTTCCCATTCCTACAGTTGAGTAACTTAGTTATAAGTTTACAGGCAAACAATTGTTTATTGTGATTGATATGATAGATGGTTATCACCAAATTGAGCTTGAAGAGGATAGTAAAAATTAGTGCTGTTTCATCACTCTATTTCGGAAGTATAGATTTGAAAGGTACCAAAATATTTTGAGACATTGAAAGAGTTGGTTTTTGTTTTGATGCTATGATAATATCAGTAGAAAGTGAGGAAGAACATGATAAGGTTTTGAAAACAGTATTGGAGAGGGCTAAACAGTATAACGTTAAGTTTAAGCCCAATAAATTACAATATGAGGTAAAACAAGTGAAGTATCTCGGAAGAATTTTTGATGCAGATGGAGTTAGGCCTGATCCAGAACAAGTAAAATGTATCTTAAAGTTGAATGATCCCATAAATAAAAAAAGAGCTTTTGCGTGTGTTAGGAACGATTAATTACCAAGCAAAGTTCATTCCCAATGAATCTGAATTAACAAAACTTTTGAGAGACTTAACAAAAAAAATGTGGCTTGGCAGTGGGGTTCAGAACAGGTTGCGACATTTCAGAGGGTTAAGAGGAAGATTAATGAGGCTCCTGTTCTAAAAATATTTGATAACACATTACCTATTGTAGTACAGGCCGATGCCTTACAATTCTCATTAGGAGCGTGATTATTACAGAAAAATCAGCCGGCCGCATTTGTTTCCAGGGCACTTACTGAGACTGAAGAATAATATCCGCAAATAGTGAAAGAATTTTTGGCAATATGTTTTGCATTAAATAAATTTCATCAGTTCATTTATGCATTAGAAATAACTGTGCAAACATATCATAAGCATATTGTTAATGTTGTGAGTAAAGATGTACACAAAATAACACCTAGACTACAATAACTAAAACTAAACCTATTAAGGTATAATGTAAATATTGTAAACGTGCCAGGAACAAAAATGTGGGTGGCTGATTTGTTATCAAGAGCCTATGATAATATAAATTAAAAGGGTAGCTATGATGATTCTATTGCAAAGTTTGTGCATAGTATAAGAACAGATGTATCTATGAGTGAGGCTAGGATAAAATAATTTCAGGAGGAGACAAAAAAAGATGAGGTACTGAAAATTGTGAGTCAGTGTGTACTGCAAGATTGGCCTAACAATAAAAATAATATTGTGAATGAAAATTTTAAATATTTTTGGAATATTTAAAGTGAAATAACTTACTATAATGAAATATTGTTTTGGGTTGACAAAATAATTCCACCTTGTAGTCTTAGGAGGAAAATTATAAATTTAGCACATGAACCACACATAGGGTATAAGAAAAAAAAAAAGATTGGAGCAGATATTTTATTGGCCTCGGTTAAAGAAGTCTGCGGAGGATATCCTACAGAGCTGTCAAGCATGTGAAATTTATAGGAGGCAAATGTTAAACAAACATTGATACCACATGAAGTTCTTAAACTCCCATTTGAAAAAGTGGGTGTAGATTTGTGTGATTTTGGAAATAGCTGCTATTTAGTTCTTATAGATTACCTGACAAAATGGATAGAAGTTGTACCTATAGTAAATAAAAGTGCTTCTGAGTGCATAAAGAAACTTAAAATAATATTTTCCACACATGGCATATCAAAAACAATACAGGATGATAATATCCCATGTTCGGGGTATGAGTTTAAAGCATTTGCAAGTAGTTGGAATTGTGACATAAACAATTCAAGCCCTAGACACCCTCAAGCCAATGATATGGCTGAAAAAGCTGTGGGTATAGCAAAATCAATATTACGGAAAACACAATATAGCGGTTATGATCTAACTTCTGCGTGCTAGAATATCGCAACCTTCCTATATCAGGGTTGGAGGTTTCGCCAGCCCAATTATTAATGTCTAGAAAGTTGAGGACTAAAGTACCTATTGTAATATATCAGTTGCAACCTTGTATACAAAATTGTAGGAACCAGTTAAAGTAAAAGCAACAAAAAGTAAAAAATAATTATGATAAATCAACAGTTAAAGAAAGAGCAATTGGACCCAGTGATAATGTCCTGATTAGAACAGGTAAAATATGGGAACGAAGGAAAGTAATAAATAAACATAATAATCGAAGGTCTTATTTTGTGGTTATTGAAAATGGTAATATAATTAGGCGAAATTCTAGTAATTTAAGGGAAACTAAAAATGAAACTGAGGTCAGAAGGCAGGACGATGAGGAGGATGAAATAGAAAATAAAATAAATGATAATGATTTAAAGGAAACTGGAGGTTCTAAAGAACCACAGAATGTTGAACAGGATCAGGGGATCAATGGAAGTAGTATTAAAGGTATAAGTAGAAGTGGACGTGCAATCAGGATGCCAAACAGATTTAAGGATTTTCAAATGTAAAATTGTACATTGTATATGAAAGTGTGACATGTTAATTAGTATGTTTTTAATTATTAATGAATTGTGGTGTTAAGACTTTTATTGTAAAAGGAAAGGTGTAACATGGTATAAGTTCATGGCTATGAGACTTTATAGAGGCCACTGAAGTAGAGGAGTGGATCAAAAGAAAAGGAAAATCAGAATTGATGTGGCCACTGTGATTTACAAGTCTATGGTGTTGAATTAAGGTTTTTTAGAACATGGAACATAAATAACGTTTGGAAAATGTACGCGAGAGTTAGACATCACACCCTATATTTGACAGACTTGAGAACCAGGAGTCAGTAGGCGTCTACCGAGCAATGAAATAATCGCCCACAATGGATAAGGGACGGAATTCGAAGGGTGAGGAAAACAGGAATATTCGGAAACAACCACCAATACATAGCAACGTCCGCCACGTCTCCCTCATGCGGTAACTCGGGATCCATCCCGCCGGGAATGTAACACCTGATAGCAGGCGAGTCGTTTGACCACTAGACCGCAGCTACAGGAGAACATGAAACATTCTTGGCAACTACGCCGCAGCTTGTAGCTACATCCACAGAGAGGTAGCATAAGATACACTTAGGTACGACATCGGGGCTGAAAGAATTCAGTTTGTTATGGTAAGCATTGATTCTTACTTAGTTAACTGATTAAGTATACAAGATGGGGAAGACGAGGGTTATTACCTTATTAAGTGTGTTGCTAAGTTATTACTTGTTAGGAGCTAACGTTATATGAATAATACACCAATTTAGTTACGAACTCCATACACGATTTATATTATACAATACACAGTAATTACTGTAGACGTGGAGTGAGGCAGATAATTAAGCTAATAAATGTAATTATAATTTTAGTTATTTAGCCCCTCATAGTCACATCGACAGTCCAGTCTTAATTGTTTCCGTGGCTGATGTGAAGACACGATTATACGGTGAACGTATCTGTGGACGTCGTTGTGCATATTGGTGTAGTGACCCTGGTGACGACATAGAGCAGACAAGCCCCGTCGGTAGCTTCACACGACCCTACATCATGCGGTATTTGGCAACTCGTATCCTCTCTGGAATGAGGGATTCTCATGTCACCTTGTGTCGTGTTTATTATTACCATTCCATGTCCGAGTTTACCGGTTAGTAAACTATTTCAGGCGGCAAACTTGCCAAGGCCTAGCTATCTTATGTTTGAACCAGTGGTCATGAGTTGCTCTTTTAGTCGAGTACTCTGCAGATATTTGTAGATAGTTGTGTGAGCAAACCTGTCACGCAGCCAATGCTCCCAGAAAACAGGATTTTCACCCGCTCCTTCTAGCAAACCTCCCACCAGGGAGAATATAAGGAGTTTAACCAAACGAGAAATAAAAAAAAAACATATTTTCGCTAAAGTTGGCAGCGAAAATCTTTACAAAGAATCGAACGTCAGAACATGAAGTTTAATACGATTTTTAGTTTTACCCATCAGTAGCTCTGTGCAATCTTCACAACATGTAAATTTTGTTATTACACGTAACTTTCAGTAACGTAACAAGAACTGCTTGCTAACGATGTGAATGATTAAATATACATAATTGCAAGGCATTTATATTTCTATGCATAAATTGTCAGTCTGGATACTTTCAAATTCGGCAATGTTCGGCAAAGATCCGTATGTCGTGTTCCCTACGGCCACTTCTACTCCCAGAGGTTGGAGTGAGCGAGTCAAAAATTTTAAGTCAGCGCTTAACATCGATGTCTTTAGTGCTGGTGAGATACCCAGAGGTTGGAGAGATGCAAGATCTCTCCAATGGGAACGAACTTCAGGGCGCATTTCCGGCCGCCCGCTGTAACTTGGTTCCGCACCTATTACGCCACGTGTAAGAAAATAAAATTGGGAGTTTTCTCCTAAAAAGTTAGTAAAAAATCCTAAAATCCTTATGTTAGAAAACATAATCGGGAGATTTTTCCAAAAACGTATCGCAAAAAATGAACAGACATCACAAATCACGCGTACAACAGAGAAAGGCTGAAAATAAACTGTAAATATAGACCCTACGTATTGTTCCACTCAGACATATTCTTTAAAGAATTACTATTTCTTACTGTCACAGTAGTCCTACAGCTCACAAGGTCAATATACATAATATTTGTGATCATATATGATCAAATTATAAACCAAAATAAGTAGCTAAACATTGAGGGTTTTTTTTATTTGTTTTTAAATTTTGTTTGCAGGCAAACTCAATTTTTCAGTCGTCATCCCTGCCGTGCTTGTTTTAGCATTTTTTTGTTTATTAACGTAAAGTGCCGTACTAGTGTATGAGCTATACTATGATTAAATCTTAATATACTGTTTTAACGTGATGGTAACTTTATAAACGAATACACTATAGTATCTAGGGTGTGTGTGTGTGTGTATATATGTATATATATATATATATATATATATATATATATATATATATATATATATATATATATATATATATATATATATATACACACACACACACACACTTACATACATACATGCATGCATGCATACTGTAACATAGCGTTTTTCATATGTTACAGATGTAGATAAATTTTAATTTGTTTGTTGGTTAACATGGCTGAAGTCTTTTAAACAGTATATATT
>PNEQ01016904.1:0-36624 GCA_003012365.1 Medauroidea extradentata
GGCAGACTAGTAGAAATTAGTTCACTAGTTACAAGTTACTAGTGTGGCTTTGAGAAACGGAAAAATGTGCGACTTGTAAAAATTAACTTGTAAACTTGTGATTTTGAGAAACGAAAATATTTAAGACTTGTAAAACTTAACTTGTAAACTTGTAACTAGTAGACTTGTAAACTTGTAGTTTTGAGAAATAGGGCCCTGGTTACTGGAAAACTAACACCGTGAAGCACATATAAAGTCAGCTGTATGGAGTTTACTAACAGTCATCTGTTTATTGACTTTATCCATTTTTCACTCAATCATACCAGAAGTGTTGTGTTATTGTCAACAACACTGTTAAGATTGTAAACACTACACCTAACTACCGCAGTGAGCACTAAAAATTTAACCGTTGAAAAATATCACTAACCATTACTGCATATAATTCAACATTAACTGTAGTTGTCTTACTGATTTTATGGTTGGCAGCGAAATAACGCTAAATAGTTCCGTTAAGTTTCTTATTTAAATAGAACAATACTGAAATAAAGTCAATCGAAATCTAGATACTTCTGTTGTATATACATAATAAACTTATTTTATCAAACTGTATTCGCTCCTACCGACGGCACAATTTATCTTACACGCGCAAAAATCAAGTGATGTGTCCAGGGAGGTTAGGCATTTCTCTTAATTTTTTTCGTTAAGCGCGGATAGATATGAATTGGCTGAAAATAGAAACTAAGCAGAGTCTTTTTGAGTGCTCACTTTGTCCCGAACCGTCTATATCACTGTTATGACAACATCATGGGCGCGGGTTGAAATTTCCTGAAGTTCTAACACGATTTTACGTTTACTCTACGTAACATACATAAAAAAAACCCTGAACGTGTAGCGCAAGAGGGGACTTTCTCCGTGCAGTGTTGCCACATTGTGTGCGAAAAAAGTGATCGTACAACATTTTTACACTATAATTTTCGTCTTTAATTTAGCCCATGATTTGATATGGTACGCACGGGAAAAAAATATTTTGTGGCAGCTACAACACTATATTTATTTGTATAGTCACCACAAAAAACATTGTGTCCATCACAAAATTATGTTGTGGTTACTACAAAATTATTTTGCAGGGTAGTCTTCCTACGAAATTTTTCTTTCAGAGTATGCTTATTATACGTCCGTTTCTATGGACAACCCGCATATCGTACTAGTACACGAACGCATGCGATTGTCGCTCGAGGAAAGTGAGGCGCACAGGTTCGTGGTGGCAGCAACAAAAAAGAAGCGACGTGTGCAAAATGTGCGCACGCAGCATTCCTACGAACGCTTGTGCCATCAGCAGGTCCGCGCACATAAGCGCTGTGCGTGCGACAACGCGGTGTGTAAAGAAGCAGCCAGGCCTGCTTTTAGGGTCACCAGTCTGAATATCGTGGCATACTTCGTCTCATAACTTCAATGGCTTTTGACAGTTACGAAAACACTTTTTTGGTAAACAGTCAATCAAAATGCAAGAAAATATTAACCTAAAAGCACACAGTGCAACACTGACATTTCATTTATTCAGGTATGTCGACTAACATTGCGCCAAACATGCCTTGAGAAGTAAGCATTGATGGAGGCGCAACAATATTATCCTGTTACAAAATGAACATCGTCCACAACGAACTATTATGTGGAAGGAACAATGCTCCAACTACAGAACAAATAAGTTCTTCTGTAGTTCATATTATACGCATTTAAAATTTTTTCTTACACTGTACCTGACATTACACTTCATCGAAGTTATGTAAAAAAGAATAAATAATAGGCTTCATGGTGAAAAAGCAGTATGTGAATTCCTTTCCTTGCATGTAAAGGTGATATTCGCACTTGTGGCACGTCCATTCAAAGCGCAAGGAACAAGCAATTTCGTGAGGTTATTTGCTGAAAAGGAACGACGTAAGTAGTCCGTTACTTGTAACGAGAACTGGGTTGTCCCACGTAGACAATAAAGTGAACTTCACAGGATTGCAACACGATATGATACACTCGACCCAGTTTCCCCACCTTTCTTTTAGGTGTTATATCACCGACGTCCACTTGCCGCGTGGGCATATTCGGCACATTGTTACCATCTAGGCCACTGTTAGCTTTCTCGGAGCCAGCACTCATAATGGGCTGTACGTGTAAGATGATATAAACAAAAATGGGACTGGAAAATAAACGATAGACTTTCGGTCCTTTAAAACTATCAATATTAAAGTGTATCGATATATTTTTTTTTATCATTTTCAACAAAAATTTCGCCATGGAATTATGAGACGAAACTTAGTTTTCTAGCCATCCTTCTTTCTTGGATCTAAAGAATCACAACTGTTTTGGACCGTTTGACAAAAACAATTTATGGCTGAATCTCACAACCCACTTAAATAAGTTTTGTTTCAAAGGGTTGCCCCACAAAAAATTTTCTCTGTTACACTGAATGATTACGCCTGAAGAGTTATTTTTATTTGAAATAACCTACAGTGTAAAAAAAAAAATTTTTTGTTCTTTTACAAAGAAAATCTTTGGAAATCCAGCTGCCAAAGAAATTCCTTGTAAAACTACAATGGTTGTCCTTGTAATAAAATACAAATTATTTGTTTGTAAAATTACAAGGAGTAGCCCTGTAGTTGTACTTTCAATAAGGAAAAATAAATAACTTTAAATGTTCATTGTACTTCATAAATAACACTGAACTTATTTGTCAAATAACTTTTGAATAAAGAACGTTTACATGAAATTATTTTGAATAATAAAAAAAAATCAATTGAAGGGGCTGGTTTCGAACCACTCTCCCCACGCATCTTAGGCTACCACTTTTTTTTTTTTTTTTTTTTTTAAATGCTTCCGCATCACCACTGCACCAAACATTCCCCCCTTTTATGTGACTTAATTCGAGTGACCCCCAGTATTTTTCGTGAGACAATTTACATAGTGAAAATTTTTGAGACCCAAATCGACAAACACAAATTTACACCGAGCCAGACCTGGGAATCGAACCCAGAACCCCCCTCACAAAAGCCGGCCGCTTAACCAACTTTTTTTTTAATGCTTGGTACAATGGCAAGGCTAACGCCTCGCCACTGCACCAAACATTCCCCCCCCCCCTTTTTTTTTAAGTCAATCAATGCATTTCCCCAGTAGCTTTGTATCATCGTGTAGTTGTCGGTTTGTAATGGTAAGGTGTCTTTTTGGCACACAGACGAACACAAACACCCAGTCACCTCCCCGGCCGGGAATCGAACCCGGGACCCTTGCCTCAGCAGCCAGGAGCGCTAACCACTGAGCCAAGCGATCGAACACTGAGCCACGGGGGGTCGGCACCACTTGACCACTGTGACTTCTATACTGGTTAGTCTTCATTTATTTGTGCACATTCAATGTACAGTTCAATAATAATTCTTCCTTTTAAAGCACGCAATTAATGTAAACATTCACTTTATTCCAGAAAAATGCTTTCCAGATGTTGTGATCTTTGCATAAATAATTTCCGGCGAACCTATGATTTTGGTAGACTACACATTTTTTCTGTTTTCTTTTATTGCATACAAAATTATTTTAACATTATAAAAGAATAATTTTACAAGAAAAATATTTAACATTTACACAATTTGTACAACTACAAAGAAGTGCCTTGTCATATTTTACAAATAAAGATTATAGTGCAGGAACTGTCGGTATATAGGTACAAAGAATTCCTATGTAGTATTACAAAATTTACCTTTGCAACTTTATAAACTAATGATTTCACAAGGAAAATATATGGAATTTTACAAGGATTTGTAAAAGTACAAATGAAAATCTTTGTAAATTTAAAAAAAAATTTAAGAGTGTAGGCCTATGTAAGAGGTTTTACAAATGTGATGCAAATTTGTCACGTTTTGCCAACTGACGTTCCGTCACCTCACAAATGTACCATTTAGCGTCTAAAAATACTTGTCAAAATCATTATGACAGAGTTCTTTTTTAAATGTGATGCAGAAAGGTGAAAGATGCCTACTGTCAAAAAATGTGGAATGTAAATATTTGTTTTACTCTGTAAGAAGATGCGAGTGTAAACATTTTATCACAAAAATTACGTTTCTCCCTGTGAAATTGTCAGAGATATGATTTACTCAAATTTAATAAAGCAAAGAGAAACTTTTTGTTCAAGTGAATTACAAATTGAATACATGTTCATTCTTGTTTCTGACGTTACTAACGGCATTTTCTGAAGGAACTGTTTCTAGGAGAAAACAGACTCTATACTCAACAAGGTAAGGTAAGTGGGCTTTACGTCTCGTCATTAGAGGCGGTGAGACATAACTACTATGACAGGAGTTGGGAGAGGAGTCGGTCTTGACCTATGTTAGGAACCATCCCAGCATACGCGCCGGAGCCAGAGATCGATCCCGGGTCCTCCCGAATACGACTTGTAACGAATAAACAAAAATATAACAATTGGCTGTTTTGGCGCTAAATTCCATTTTCCTTTCCTGTAGCTAAAACTTCCTTTTTCACTTTCCGGATCACGTATCGTTTTATGAAGTCATAGAGGTCACATTTGCTTGAAATAATTCGGTGTAGGTAGGGGTTTTCGCACTTGTGGAGAACGAAACATATTTAAGTTACTTAGTTCTGTGACAAGTGATATCCAGCATTCTTCTCCAGTTTTTATTATTTTTTGGTTTTCTTTCAAAACTATTTAGCAATTTTACTGAGGTTTTATTGCCAGCAAAAACGTGGTCTGGTCCCTTATTTTAAATATGAACATTGATATCATTGGACTACAGGTCTTTTAAGTCGTTCCCGACTGACATCTTAATAGTTTACGGGCTCTGTGAGTATTAAATAAGCGTTATATTAGCTATATTTAGCTATCTAAAACTGTAATACACAAAAAAAGTAGGTAAACATGGTACCTATCTCGTTTCGTTTCTGAGTTCAGAGGTAGTCTATAGCTCTATTCATGTGTCTCAGCGTACAGCTTGTATTTCGTCTACTATAACTAACGGGTGAATTTGGAAATTTTTTTCGTGTCCGAATGATAGTTTGTTACAATAGGCTATTATGTGATTTTCTAAACAGGGAAATTACAGCAGAGAAATAACACACGCATCAGTCATTCGTAATTACGTTATAGCAACATGAGGTCACAGCTAACAGTTTTAAAGAAGATGTGCTGCGCATGCCTGCGGTTTCAACCTTAGCCTATACTTTGGCGACTTCACACATCTGACATCTCCAAACACAGACGCCATAATTTATTAAAATATCTTAACACAATAGACACCATTTAACTCTACCTGTAATATAGGCTACTGTATCGTTACCTTTATATCCACAAAATCTATCTTCAATGACGTATGGTATAACAATATTTCCTATCTGTAATATACTGTATCGTTACCTTTATATCCACAAAATCTATCTTCAATGACGTATGGTATAACAATATTTCACTGAGTTCTGTTGAGCCTTTAAGGGGGATTGATCCCTGTCAGATCGGTTTTACAGTTTTTATTATAAATTAGGGAATAGACACATTGTTTTGCTTTTTCACGCTGACAAGGCATAGTTTATTGTTTCATTCACTTTTTAGAATCCATATGGCATTGTTTCTGTTAATTTTGTGGCCTCTGTAGTAGCTCCCGTAAATAAAGCAATTTTTCCTTTTCAGCTGTTTCCCGTTGCAAAATAATGAATATATTATGGTTCCAGCAATTACAGAAAAACAATTAATTTTGTATCTATGCCCTGTCCTGACAAAAATTTTGATACATCGACTGGAATAGAAGTTATCGAGAAAAAACAGATAAATCCAAGGTGGTAGGGATCAATACCCCTTAAGCGCTATTCGAAGAGCGGAAACAGCAGCATCCTAAGATTAACAGCAGTCTCTCTCTCTCTCTTGTTTAATTCCAGCAGGCACATGTGTTGTAACTTTTATGTTGTCGGGGCTACGACTGGTCCAGCGTCTAGAGCACTCGCCTTCCACCAAGGCGATCCGGGCTCGATTCCCAAAAGGGTCGGTCCCCGGACTTTCCGCATGCGGGAATCGTGCCGGACAATGCCGCTAGTCGGCGAGCTTTCTCAGGGATCTCCAGTTTCCCCCGCCCCTTCATTCCGGCGCTGTTCCATTCTCACGTAATGTCATTCCTCACCAGCGTTGAAGACATACACTGAAAGAAAAGTATTGTTAGGTACACAGCAAAAAAAAAAAAAAAAAAATTTGTAAATTTACAAGGAAAATCTTGTAAACTAATATCAGAACGTATTAAGTCAGGTAATAAAAGTAAGATGTCAGAAACATTTTAAACGGGTTACAAATATCGTAAACACCTTTGCGAACTAGTAAAATAAACGTTAATGAGCAAATTTTTCTATTTGGAACAAAATAAACCTAGGAAACCTGACAAATTTTACAAAAGATTTCGTAATTTTACAAAAAAGTGTTGTAAACTTAACCAGATATTAGCTGTAAGTATACACAATTTGTTTGTAAAGTTACAGAAATGTTTGTAAATATACAAAAAAAATTGTAAAAATACAAGTTTTTTTTGTAAATTTTACAAAAAAAATTTTTTTTGTGTTACCAAAAACTTTTTTGGAAACTGGTTTCCAAAAACCTTTCTGTAAAAGTACAATTTTTTTACTGTGTATCACGCTTCTGTTAAAATAGGGACAACAGTACTATCTGCACTATTCCTACATCAGTCTGTTATGTAGAAGTAATAATTTGAAGTTGAAATGGAACAAAGATAATCTGTTTTTTAGAGGGTTTATTAACGTCTCACAGTTTTATGCACTTTTCAGACTTAGTGAGGGACGGCTTACAAAACATCTAAACATAAGTAAACGACACAAACATCCGTCTCTGTACCGGGATTCGAATCCAGGACATCTCGCACCGTAAGCATGCTACCGACCACGCTACGGAGGCTGGCAAAGATAATCTCTACTTTACAGAACAGATTATTGTAGGAACAATACAAATATTACTGACAAATAAACTAAACTCTTGTCCCTATTTTAACATAAGTATGGTAGGCCTACCACAACACTTTTCTTCACGGGAAAAAAACATTTTGTGGTAGACGCAAAATATTTTATGGGTATTTACTCTACAGAACGTATTTTGTGATCATCACAAAAATATTTTGTTGACACTACTAAAATATTGTGGCCATCACAAAATAATTGTTGTGGTTACTACTAAATATTTCTTTCAGTGTAGATGGTGCTGACCAAAATCTCTTCACTTCACTTTTATGTTGTGGCGCAATATATTTATTCACCGTTACAAAATTGTACGCTTTTGTCTTGCATCACTTGCGATGTCGAGGACGTCTCCCTAGAGGAGTTGAAAGCAGTCGCTCGGAGGCATTAGTCGAGTGTGAGTCGCCTCTCTGATGTGGACGCTAACAACGGCTAATATCTCAGTGAAAAGACATACATGCAGGCCAGCAGTCCGAATTCATCTTATCTAATGTGACAACTATTGGGAGGACTAGCCACAATCTGGCTATGGTTCGCGATCGGTATGACCACATTTTACTGAAGCAATACAGTTCGTGTGACATTTATAGCTGGTTTGTAGTAATTTAAATCAATTCTTGACGATCTGTCTCTTGTGTCGATTTTTCATAAGCGTTCCGTAAGTGGCACGCCCTTATAACATCTTGTGGGTAGTTAACCTTGCAGCGTGTTAGTAAATGTCCGTCAACCTCAAAGAGGTGATCTGATCGCTCAAGAAATTGGTAGAACATGTTTAGTAGTCAGGCCGGAGGGTGTTAAATTTGCGTGGTGTAAGCTTCAGGAAAAGTAGGCCTAAGTCGAAAATGTATTTTTAACTGTCAATTTTGCCCGTAAAGTGAATAGAGATGGACTGGTATAGGATATACGGTATAGGCTGTTCGGGATTAAGTGAACATTCACAAAAGCCCTGCTAAATTTCTATTTTCAGCAAATTCGTATCTTTCCGTGCGTAACGACTAAGGACGGGACATGTGTATAACCTCTCTGGACAAGTCACTAAATGTTTGCGCGTGTAAGAAATTGTGCCGTCGGCACACAGTAAAAAAAAAAAAAAAAAAAAAAAAGTACTTTTACAAAAAAAGTTTTTTTAGGTTTTTGTAACACTACGAAAATATTTTGTAAAATTTACAAAAATCTTGTAAATTTACAAATTTCTTTGTATATTTACGAACATTTCTGTAAATCTACAAACAAATTTTGTATATTTACAGCTAATATCTGGTTCATTTTACAATAATTGCTTGTAGTGTTACGAAATTTTTTTTTGGAAACTAGTTTCCAAAAAAAATTTTTGTGAAAGTACGAAATGTTTTGTAAAATGTGAAAGGTCTCCTAGGTTTATTTTGTTTCAATTCGAAAAATCTGCTCATTACCATTATTTTACTAGTTTCCAAAGTTGTTTACGATATTTGTAACCACTTTAAAAAGATTTCTGATATCTTACTTTTATTATCTGTCTTATAATGTTCTGATATTACGTTACAAGAATTTCCTTGTAAATTTACAATTTATTTTTACTGTGTAGGAACCTATATAGTATATAAAGTACAAATACGTTGATTTCCGTTGATTTTATTTCCGTATGGTTGTATTTAAATAAGAAAACACACGGAATTACATTCGGAAAATCACTGCCAACCATATAGGCTAAGTTGTAAGGTAGCTGTTAATGATGTTGAATTATGTACAGTAATTGCTGATGATTTTTTCCAAAGGTTAAATCTTTAGTGCTCATTTATTCCGAACTACCTATACCATGCAAATATAGGTTAAAATCAAGTTTTCTAATTTTTAAAAATTAAATCAATAACTACTTAATTATTCGTTCGCTATAAAACCGACTTCTTAAACAGTAACGAAAGTTTTTAACTTACTACACTACAACTTTAAAAAAGAGTAAGATTTTAGCATTGTTACTATAGGCCTACACTTGAGCTAATGAGTCAGGCCTATATGCAATATGCATACCAATTGAGTTTGAGGGATATCAACCCGTCTATGAGAAAATATAATACGAAATAACCGAATTTCTTTCACATTCAACAATACGTCAAAACAAATAATTATTTGTTGAGTTACTGATACTTTTCCAGTCACTGTTTACAATTAAGGATTTTATTTTACAAATGTTCGCCTTGCTTTGTTATCTACGAACCAGCTATAGGCCCTACAGTCATTTTGTGAGAATCGTACGAACGAAAAAAAAAAAAAAAGTTCTCCGTATTAGGGGGAAAACAAGGATAATCATACCAAATGAACGCATGCTCACAGCCTGACGTAGGCAGCCCGCAATACAGCACTGATGCGGTAATGGTGTGCCGAAGGTTTCCTCCTTGTCTCACCCCTCTCCCGGTACAGCGCAGGGGAGGAAGCACCAATAGCGTGACGGGTGGGCGGGGCGCTGCGCTCATCCCTCCACTCCTACGCGTGGATCTCTCCTCTCTTTCTCTTTCTCTCTCAGTCGCCCAGCTGTGCCGCCAGTGGGCCGGCAGAAGTGTTTGCCCGCGATCGGTCGAGTCGTTAGTTTACTGCGGTCTGTCGCTGTATACACAAATATTTACCCTCGCGTCGCCTTAACACTCGACAGTTTATAAATACGCGCTCTTTTTCTTTTACCCTCATCTCCGGACTGCACAAAAAAACCGGTGCGCAGTATTTCCTTCGCTGATAATCGGACAATATTTCTTTTTAAACATTTTTTTTTACACGTTGAGTGATTCATTAGTGATATCTCCCGATTCATCAAACAATCTTCCTCCCCGTGTTTTCTCAGGGATGGCCGACAGAATTCTAAACAGCTGTGACAGGATGGTGGCCCACCTAGTCCCCCCAACGGTAAGTAGCCGGAAATGAATTTTTGCCAAAAGGTATAACTATATAAATATGTTTTGTGACGCCCACTTTTAAAATATAATTTGTATATCCACAAAAAATGGCTTACTCGTATATAAATAATACATTGTGGCCAATTTTCTCAATTAGCTTCCATTACGAAATGTACTGTTTACCAGTCTGCTCTGTATTTACTACTATCCATCTTTTTTATCTTTAAAATATCGAATGTTTTCTTCTTCAGTATTACAAGATGTTATTTATTTGCTGTCTGCCTTTAATGATTTATTTTCATTCACAAGGTCAACTTAGCATTCGATGCAATCAACAGGGACTGAAGCCTACTTCACGCGACATTGACATGTCAATAACCTATTTACCGCCCAACAAGCAAGTAACTATTTTCTTCTTTGTTAGGCTACTTTTCGCGGTTAACTTTTTCACACTCCTCAATTCCTCCACACACTTACGGCAACGAGAAGACGAACAAAAAAAAAAAAATACTTTATTTGTACACTAGTTAAAGGTTGTTGACACTAGAACATTTAAGACTAACAATTTTAGTAGCTCGTTGTACGAGTTAAGCGCATTGTTAAGACAGAGACTTAACTGTTACATTTTTTTATTCCGTCATAATTAACGTAATTTAGCCCTATTTATAACATAGTTGTGCTATTTATTTCCTTCGAAACTGCCCATTCTGCAATTGAATCACTGTGTAAATCTTTAAGAGATGAGATGGCATGTTAAATTTTGCTGACTACGCCCCTGCATGTTATTTTTATTGCTAGGCCTATTGATCATGTTAGCTGTATTCAACCAATGAATTTCTATAGGCCTACTATTTCGCGGATATACTGAAAAATAATATAATACTTTCAGTTTTCCATAAAGCTAGTTTATAAGTGCCATTATTGTGCTAAACCATCGTTCTCCTACCAGCACTGTTACTGAATTTTCAGTAGCTAAAAATAAAAAAATAAATGTTTTGTATGTTATGTCTTTATCTTACTTGGTGGATAATAAAATAACAGTATTATTTCATTTTATTTTTTATAGATCGCGTGCAAGGAAAAAATATATCTCGCCATGCGTGAGAGAAATGTAAATAATCTATATTATCTAGATGTTATTGTTTGTGTTTGGTAATAAGGCTATACATTACGTATTGTGATAAATTATATTAGAATTTACACTGTCTCCAGAGTTTTACACAGAATAACAATATATTTTGAAATATAGCGAACTTCAACATTGAGCAGTAAGATTACGTGGCACCGTTGAAATTATTTCATGTTGTAAAATGCAAAATAAATATTGCCTGCTGATGAGAACAAGCTATTAACATTTCAACATTTGTTGCATTGAAGGGTTGGAATAAAATTGGAATTTCTCATATTAGACCGCTAGCTTCAAAATACGCTATATTCAATACCATCCTGTACGTCTATCTGAATTTAAAATGGAAAATATTCGTATATCCTGTATTCTAGAAGAATATTACTTTAATTTCAACATGTGTTGCATTGAAGGGTTGGAATAAAAGTGGGATTTCTCATATTAGACCGCTAGCTTCAAAATACGCTATATTCAACAGCATCCTGTACGTCTATTTGAATTAAAAATGGGAAATATTCGTATATCCTGTATTCTAGTACATAACGAAAATCTGTATTTCTTGGCATATAGCCAAGTTATAGGTTTATAGTATACGCATAAATCAGAAACAGGCCTAAGCACACTTGTGTATAATTAATAGTAGTAGTAAGTATTAATTTAAATATTCATTTAGCAAGACAGTTTCCACAAAGAAAAACTTTCTTTCTGGCAAAAGTATCAAAGGTCAACACTTTCTCACGATTTGCTGAATTTATTGATGACGAACTACTTGTGCACGGAGTTAAATGTTCGTTAGCAAAGTAATTAAAATCACGCAAACCGCACATTCTCTGAACACGATGCCGTGGAATTGGTTACCGTTACTTTCTTAGCGCAAGTTTTAAAAACAACAAATAACTCCCGATTTCTTAATGTAACCCACCACACCTTATTTGAACGTGAATTATTTCATTACATTAATTATGTTGGTTTCAGTCATTTTAACGTACACGTAGCAGGCAGTTTTTTTATTTAATGTACGAATACGTGGACAACAATTTAGTAAAAAATTAATTCAAGGGAAACGCAGCCAATAAGATATTACAATGTTTAAAAAACTATTTCGTATACATATAATGCAATGAATAGTTCAGTGACGAACGTATTCAAGACATATATATATATATATATATATATATATATATATATATATACAAGAGTTCCATTTTTTGTCAGTTGTGTTGACAGTTCTTCTTACAGCTGTTTCCACAAGAGAAAAAAACTACGGGTGACTTATGTACAAACACACTTAGCTAATTGTCAAACTGGCAGTACAGTATTTAAAATGAAAAGTATCTCTCGTAGAAATTTTAACACGTATTATAGCTTTCAGAAAGGTAAAAAAAAACTGTATTTCTCTAAGTGTTGTAAAATATAGTTAATGTGGTTATGAATGAATCACTTGCGTCACAAAAAAAAACACAGTTTATTCCATGTAAAGAGCTATAGCAAATGTACTGCCAACACAACGACCTAAATATGACATCACCTACCACAATAATGCTGGAATCATAACAGCGTGACGGATGCGCCACGAAGGACACGAAGCAATAATAAAAATCCTCGTTATTGCGAACCGTAGTTCGCTTACCGCGCGACAAATACGAAAATACACGTGAAGAGTTCCTTGTCGCTACATAATAATCTTCCGTAAGACTGACATTTAAGTTTACGTTATTTCATTATATTTTTGTTTATTTATAATATATTTTTGGTATTCCTACGTAGCTATGAAAATTAAAGTCACCGTTAATATTATGATTTGCTTATTATAACAAAAATATCCCGTGAAAAAAATAAATACAACTTATACTATCAACTCACGAGATTCTCTTCCATTTCGGAAATACAATATCGTTTTCCAGGTTTGTCGCGTCCGCATAGAAATAATCCTTACTCGGAATCCGTGTCGCGTTCGCCATTTTTGTAGCGCTGACGTCACAGAAGCCTCGTCGCTGTTTGGTGACATTGTTTATTATTCTCGTCGCGTTATTGTGAATCCAGCATGACGCTGAAAATGTGTAATTATCCGGGTTATGCAACCTGCATTCGGTAAAGATGCGCGGGTCGGCATGTATACAGGCGAAACTGATAACTGCTCGTCTGAGTTGCGTGTATAGGAGGTTCACCTTAAGCGTCATATCTACCTGCACTTGACACGCATTGCAGCGAGTTACAAGTTATCATATCTGGAAGAAATATATCAACGGGCTTTATGTCTGTACATCTATGAAAAGACAACTCATGTCGAACAATGTTTCTATCAGTTTAAAATTAGGATCGATTATTTGAAACACGATTTTCAAGACTCTCAAAATTGCTAAAAACAGCATTTTTTTTAATTGCCGTATCTAGTAAAATTCCAACTGGATTCGAAAAAAACAATAATATAAATAATTGCTAAAATTTGAACCATAAGTACCGTATCTCAATTAAAATAATACGGTCACCTCTTATAAGTCCCATAGTAAAATGAATAATAGTAAAGCTTTGCGCGCCAGTTGCTGGGTTTGCATGTAGAGGCGATAATGCATTACATAGTCCGACCGACGTCACTCTTAACACTCCATCGGTTTTGTGCCTCACATACACCAACGCAGTCTACCTAGATAAGAACATTAAAGTGAGCACTTCACAACACTCATAATGAAAATAATATTCATTGGACTATAGGAGTAAAGTTTTAAGAGCTGTAATGTTTACACTAGTTTTTAGTTACATGGAAGTTTTCGTATTTAAAGTAGTTAACATGTTATCCTGAAAAGTTATTCTGAACAGCCTGTAACAACAAGTATATGTGGTAAACAATAAAGTGAGATCTTGTGAAAACAATAATATGTAAAATAATTATTAAAATATTTTATTCACTGTACCTCAGGCGTTAACAGTTGACTACAGTACGGTAATATTATTACGTAGACATTTTGGTTTCTATAGACTGTCTCATTAAAGAATTCCATTTTTGACAGTTACGTTGGCATCCCATTTAGTTGTTTTAATGAAAAAATACAATTTGTTCCTCTATCACAGGTGATTTCCAAACAAACTAACTAAACTCGTTGTGCAGTATATCAAAATGAGAAGTATATCGTGTAGCTCTGTGCATACATGGTAATCTTCAGAACTGTCAAAACTAATAAATATTACCTAAGATAGATTTATATACTGCACAATTTGACAGTCAGACAAGTATGCTGTTGCACAAACCAAATGAGGCAGAGGCAAGATGAGTTTTTACATGGAAACTGGTTTTAAAAATAAACACCTACACAACTATCAAACAATCGACAATCGAATTTTTTCACAAGACAGACTATATTAAAACGTGGCAGAAAAATACAATTTTACTGAAAGGAAAACTGTTAGGGTTTTGTAAGTATTCATTTTATCCCGAATGACTTATAGAAATTCAATATAGCTTTTAACCAGATGCAAACAACCTGACACCTATTATTTCCTGCCTAATTATGAAAATTAAGTTATAACAAATTAATTAATTTATGTGTTTTCAAGCGAATGGACACGTATCTTTGTCCAGGATGCAGTGTGTTTAATGCTGGGTTGTTTGACACAAAAGTGTTTTTAATACAGGTAATTTATCTGTTACGGTCGTAACAAAGCGTTGTTCTTTACGTTTCAACACGCGCGATTTTTTATATTTTAAACATTGCAAATGAAAATGTTCTTAAACTCAGCATATTCAAACGTTATAACTAAAACGTTATAACTGTCGCTGTTTCATTGTCAACAAGCTAAACGTTAAAGAACATAATGTTTAAGTAATTAATAACAAAATTAGCACTGTAATGAATATTTTATCTCGACTTTCAGAAATGTGATTTATAAAGTTTGCTTACTGAAGTTAAATTATTTCTTCACTTTATATACAACACACACACAACCGACAAACTTCGGAACGTGATTCCGTATGAAAAAACAAGTTGAAAATATAAAATGTTACACTTTTTACCTAAAACTAATCTAAGGACGGTATGAGCATAGAAAATGTAAAGTGAATTTTTGGAAAGTAGAGGTATTTAATGATAACAAGTTGAGCATTGCTTTATACCACCGGGACCTTGAAATACTCAGTAGAAGCGCATCAATACCTTGCAACCTAATAATACAAAATACTAGGCGGCTACCCTTATATAACACGTCACTTTTATACCATCAGGAACTACGGACTTTTCATGCTGTTTTCTACTAGAGAATCACGTCAAAGGTCGCCTTGTTGAAAATGCGTAGAGCCAACAGTTTTCGTGTAAAATTCGTAGCAAGTGCGGGCTGCAGTGTGACAGTTCCTAGCATGTAGGTAATACTGCATACACGTGTGTATGGCAGGCTGCTGTACCCACTACTATGACTGTGAGGGATGGGAGGGGAAATGAGGCCTAACATCTCATCGACAGATAAGATCATTAGAGATGTTAACACAAAGAACTGAACAATGTTAGAGAACCGGGAAACGAACCGGCTATGACCTATGTCAAGGGACCCATTCCAGCATTCGCATGGAAACCAAATGAAACAAAAACAAGGATGGGCGGGGCTGGGAATCGATCCCGTACTCCCTAATACGTGTGCAACGTTATACGCTTGCACCACCTCGCTCGGTGACAATAATGGATAACGCACAGCATCACAATTGTTGGATCATAAGTGAAGTGAAGAGATCTTGATCAGCTTAACGCTATTGAGCGGTGACATGATGTGATTATGGAGCAGCGTCGGAATAAAGGGGCAGGGGAAGAGGGAGAACCCCGGGAAAAAACCGTGCATAATAAAAGTCTTACGTTTTCATGTAATTATTTTTACTACCGACAAAAGAATTAAACAGTGGCGGCCGGTCAATGTTTTCAGCTCAGTGCTATGAATATAATGTCCTTCACCCCCTCCCCCTCTAAATCGCTATACTTTCTTTCCCTACTAATAATCATATTTTTTACTCAAAGGTATAGAATTTTTGCCTTACATGTATTGAGAAATTGCACTGCGTTTCATGGTAAGCAGTAATGTAGCCAATAAAGTGTGTTGTAAAAAACTTTCAACTTAAAGAATTAAGTTTAGTTTTGTATTAATTGTAATTTATAATTACACTTCCATAATACACACATTCACATTGTTATACTACTGTTGCATGGCATAGTCTGCGCCTTCACATACGTATGCAACTAACCCAACAATATGAAACTGGTTTAGTTTTCAAAAGGAAAAAAAATGCTTACAGACAGTTTGTGATAATGTGAGTAGCCTACTTAAAACAAAAGCCCTGTTTAATTTCTATTTTCAGCCAGTTTGTATCTTTCCGCTGCAAATTAACAAAATTATTACCACGTGTTTTTATTTAAATTATATTTAACGTGTAAAATCTTCTGTTAATCTCCTTTAACAAATGTTACATACTTAACAGAAGTTGGTGAAACCGAACCAAAGACTTTTTTTTTTGTGGCTACATGACACTGCTCCGAAAAATGTTATCTACAATGTATAGGTACTCATTAAGTACACAAGCAATGAAAAGCACTAACGGTAAGTTAGTATCCTACAATATCAGTTCCTGTGCATTTGATCTTACTGTATTCCCTCTGAGTTTCCTCACGCTTAATACCTGACTCGTAGATAAAATGCCAACAATATCGCATGTGACACGTCTTTAAGACTATATTAGAGTTCAGCTTGTCTAAATGCAGGCGCAATTTTATAACACACGCGAAGTAGGCCTACGCATATCTTCAGCACCGCATCGGCATATCATTTTGATACGATTAAATAACTGTGCGCAGCTCGTTTTATTATCAGCTAGGCCTTAGGCCTACGATATTTGTGACTACAATTACGAAACACGTAAATAAAAGTGTGCAGCTCATACCACGTCACATTCGGAAAACAAACTTGCCACTAATAAACCACGGACACAAACCTTAAAATAATGTTCTACTTACGTCAAGCAACACAGAATTTTCACAAAAATTAATCAATATTGTAAAATTCGACTTACCAAATTATCCCATCATAAAGCGTCGGTAATGCATTCATTGTGTCAAAGACTAACAACATAGATTCTACGGCAGTTCATTATTTATGCACAGTATCATGTCACTCACACCCGCAACTTACAATAATAATGCATAGTAACGTACTATTCATAAAAGTTATTCTAAGTCAGCTACACGTCCACGCGACACCGAAAATCACTTTGTTTACAAGTCTGCAGTGTACGAACACGTGTGCGATGCGAGCGGCCATCATTGTCCACGCTCTGACGTAACTGTCGCGCGCTTGCGCAGTAGGCAGCAGGGCTACTCTGCTCATTGCACGGAGCAGGTGTTGATAAAGGCGAGTTTCCCGCATCTCTCTACAACACTGTCTGGGACAGGGGGTAGGAAAGAGGAGTGACTGCCGTGCGCTAGTCTGTGGGAGCACCGAGCCGTGTTTACACCATAGAAAAGGGCGGCTTACACGAACGAAATTACTTGAGAAAATTCCGTCCGCCTATAAAACTTAGCGCAAAGCAGTCGATCACGTATCAAGAAAGGTTAGAAGTATACATTGTGGCACAATACCTGAAATTTAATAAAATTAAGTACACAATAACTTTGTAAAAGTTTACTCAGTGCTACAGCACGAGAGCACGGCCTTACGCACCGCCACTGAATAGATTTATACTACGAGAAAAACATCTCGTTTAGGTTGATCTACTGCTTATTTCGTTAACCGTGGAATAATGTAAATGAAAACTACTATAGGAGATGCACTCAGTCAATCTCTGCTAAATTTATATTTTCAGCCAATTCACATCTTTACACGCGTAACGGCTAACGACAGGAAATATCTAACCTCTCTGGACACGTCACTTGATATTTGCGCGTGTAAGATAAATTGCGCAGTCAGTAGGAACCCATATAGTTTTATTAAAAAACATAATTTAATTATATATAAAACGTAAATATGACGATCTCAGTTGATTTGATTTCAGTACTGTTTCGTTTAAATAGGAGAATGCACTGAACTATACTGTGTAATTTCGCTGCCAACCATACAAGCAGTAAGGCAACTACAGTTAATGTTGACGTCATAGAACCAGCTACTGACATTATTCAAGGATTATATCTTTAGTGCTCTCTTTATCCCAAACGACATACACTGTTTAATTTTCTTCTTCCCGTGTTTCACAGATTGAGGCCGACAATCTCAACGTTAGACTATCATACAGTAGTACACTCGTCGAGAAACAGAAATCGCTTCGGCGCTCTATTGTAAAAACTTATTGAAGAGTTTATTCAGTGATGACTACGTAAACAAATGTTGCTGTGTCACACACCCACGGTTTCAGTACAGTATTATCTTTCTATTTTGTGGGATCTGTCATAGAGGAAGTACTGTTTCTGTGTTGGTTGTGGTGCCAAGGTTTTTGTGTTTTCGTATGCTATTTTTTTTAGTAAGCAGTTTCCAGAACGGTTGTAATCTTGAATTAACAATGGCGTATCTGCGAAAATATTAAATACTGGGATATCTACATAGCTAAACGATAACAGTACTTCCTAATTAGATTACACTGGGCTTGGTGAATGAGGTGCAAAAAAATGAACACGTTTTACTTAACGGCATGACATTTTTCGCCTGGCCTTATCGCTTAACTAAGTTCTCTTGGAAAACACGGGAAGTATGAGACGGTTTCACAAAGCAGACATGTAAAACATTACGTATCCCAGGGACTAGGTTGTATAGGGGTTGTACTGCTAGCTTGCACCACGACGATTCGAGTTCGGTTCGCGGGGCCACTCGCGATTTTCATATTAAGGCTCGGTTTCGGTCGCCATATTGAATTTTATTATTTTTTAGCTTGTTTGGAATTATAATAGGAAAAAATGTTACATATGCAACTATACCGCAAATTATGCTCACTTTTAGCTACAGTACAGACATTGTTATTTAGCTGTTAACATATAATTATGCCGCAATCTGTGTGGCAAATTTTTTTATTTTCATAATTTGCCTGGCTGATAGCGACCAAACTATACATTACTAGATCTATTGTCATATCTATGTTATAGCACAAAGTAAATAGAATTAGCGGTACAGTCGCCGATGTGACATTTTTCTTCTCAGAATTCCAAAAAAGCAAAAAATTATAAAATTCAATATGGCGACAGAAACCGAGCCTTTAAGGTGGCCGCTTGGCTGGCGCTTAAACTGCGTGCAGCGTGTTCGAAGTTACGTTTTTTCTCAGAGACCAGTAAACTTGCGTCCACAAGGCTTATCTACGAAAAGAAAACACACTTCAGACTATTTGTGAATGTGACTTTCAAGACACCACGCACTCAAAATAGACTAAAATCGACTTTTTCACCCGGTTGTTTCACAAGCTATATGTACGGATTTGTTCTAAATTGTGATCCACAAGTACATCGGACTTTGCTACAGCGACGCGTGTAATAAAATGATAGGGTAATCGCCTAATGTCCCACAGGAAAGTCGTTACGGCGGGAACACTGCGCGCGTGTTTACGACTTTGACCGTAGAGGCGATATCACAATACATGTGCACACGTCGCTCGTAGCGCCTCAACCATTTCCGCCTCACACACACAAACATACCCTTCACCAGGCAGCCGCCTTAAGAAACGTTCCTGACGTTCTCGGGTATCTCAGTTTTACCCTGCCCTAGCATTCCACCATTGATCCATGCTCGTGTCACCCTCGCTTAGTTCCATTCACGTAGTCAAACTAATACAGGCTTACTAACTGAACAGTTTGAGGATAGAATTAATACACTAACTGGTCAATTTGAGGACAGAATTTTGGTCAGCGCTTAACATCGAGGTCTTCAGCGCTGATCTAGGGGAAATGGGAGATCCACGAGAAAACCCGCCGACCATTCGCCCCCTTTCTTAATACTAAATGGAGCAAAGAAAAAGTCAGGTAACTGTGGACGTTTTATTTATCATTAATATAACGAAGAACTGAGTCCGTTGTGGCATGACGGGCACATTCAGAGTTAACACCTACCCAAAATAAACTTATGCTGGAATCACAACAGCCCGGCAGACGAGATAACTTGTCAGCCAATCAACGTCGCGGTTTCTGTGACGTCAGAGTGACTAAAATCGTGGACTCGACGCGAATTCTGAATTGAAAATATTTCTTGTATATCCGAGTCACGAACACGACAAAGCTGGAAAATGGAATTTAATTTTGTGCTCAAATATTGGTGAAAGTAGTGACTTGGTGTTCAATTGTATAAAACCACTTAACAGTGCGTGGTAGATAAATAAACGCTGAAAATATCAATTGATTTCTACGCTTTTCTCGAAGCCAGTATGGATAAAACACTCAATGACAATCCTAGATAATGGTATTTGCCAACTTTATGAGGAAATATTTATGCAGAATTACTAATTCGTTACGCGTGATCTCTTGCGCCGCAGTTAAATGCATGAGGTTCCGGCGTCAGAGATTGTGCCTCAAAAGTTCGTAACACTGGAAACAGTTTTGTTTAAAACATTGGCTAAAACAATTGTCTAGGATTGCTATTGTTTAATTTTCGCAAATTGGCTTCAAGAAACCTACAGTTATAGATAATGCTTTTAGCTTCGAATTATGTACCACGCCCTCTTAATGTGTTTTACTGAACGAAAGACTTTTATTCGTTTTATAAGGAAACCACAACCAAAAAAGTGTAATTGTGCTTTTTCCCACATTTCGAAATACCAATGGGTAGTTCTATTACTTATAAACGTGAAAAATATTTATAGGTATCATAAAAGAGGTCGGTACATAGTGGCAAGGAAGCATTAAATTTTTTATTTTCATTTATTTATTATTTTTTTGGTATTCGTCGCAAACAAACGAACTAGTGATAACAATAACGAGAATTTTTATTTTCGCATTACATCAGTTTGTGTTTGTGATTCCAGCATTCTCAGTTTTGAAATCATACGTTTCAATATACTTCTCTAAAAACATCACTATGAGCATAACTTAAAAGGGACGTGGACATTTTGATCAAATTTCGTATACACGAATTCATTGGGTACCTCTGTAGAGCTGATAAATTGCAAGGACTTGAAAACTGAAACAACGGGTTGGTCGGATATTATAAAGTTAAATTAATGCCTCTGGTTTTGTTCAATTAAAGTGAATATTCATGTAAGTTACGTGCTCATAAATAAGATGGTTTATTACTAGAACTGTACTTTGAATACAGAGCGTGTCGTCTAAGTGTGTTTAGGGATAAAATATTGCGTGGCTAACAAACTTAAGGATACAGGTTCGAATCTTGGTGTATTACGTTTTCTAAAATATGTAATTACTACACGGAGAATTATTTGTTCAGCAGTTATTACATAAATAAGTTAGTTTTCCCTTAACAGAAAGTAAATATATTTTTTAAATTTTATTTTCTTACTTTAAAAGGCTTTACCTTGTAATGATAAAAACGTGTGTCTATATATTTTCACCTTGTATTTATTTTACAAGAACAACATTTATACCTCTATCAATATTTTTATTTTAAACTGCTGTACCTGTAAAAGTACAAAAAATAGAGTCCACTCGGAAATGTCCACAGTGTTCAAGAAATACGAAACGATTCAGTGACTAAGGATTCAGAGGTAAGATAACACTACGATTTCATAATCGAGATGGTCGAAAAAAAAAACATTTATTGCGACAGTATACGATCGATTATTAATCATGACTGTTGACGCCTTATTATTTTTTATTTGGTAAATGCATTTGTAAAAGAATTGTCATTAAATGAATGGAAACCCTTTTCAGTAACGCTTTGTGACTAAACATAAAGCAGGTGAGGTTTGTGGAAATAATATACGATATATAGGTTTGTTATTATTTTCAAAACTCAGAACATTCCCTTTTTTTTTTTCGGAACAAAATATACCTATTGAAAATATTTCATACTCGGAACCAAAATTAAAATATTTTGCATATATATCACGTATGTTTGTACTTTAAGCTGTGTCTCAGATTTTTCTGTATGTGTAATTTTTCTTTTTCGTTAAAAGAACCCATGTTTGACATCAGCCTGAAAATAATATAATAAAATCTCAAACTCGGCACACTACCATAACAGAAAGAAAATGATGTTTTTATACAGGTACGATTTATTTTTAGTTTTGAAGACATCGTTTTTGCATAATGGCATGTCAAATTGGTATATAACAGTTTCATACAAGAAAATAAAATCAGCTGACTAAGAGAAAAAAATATTTGACACCGAAGAACAGTGTCACGGACTTCACCAAGACATAGGTTTTGAAAAACCGCGTCGACATGTCTTAGTACTGTTTAGTGTGAATTACTTTCTTTCGTTAAGTAGGTTCACAGAACAAACAGTTTTGTTGTTTTATTAGGGGCAGGGGTCACCACAAAAAATGTTGGTGGGGGTCCATAATGACAAAATATTTTGTGGTGACGGATACGTTCAGTGTTGGTTTTAATCTCTAGTGCTAACCGTTTTATACAAATTTGGACTTCGACATGACATTATACAAAAAAATTATGAAAGCTGAACAAATGTCATACTGTAAAAAATAATCACAATGTTTGTCTAAAAAACAAATCAGATCTCATACCAACACAAAAATAATTTAAAAAATAAAATGTTTCGGTGAACTTCCCCCATAATAACACTACAAACATTCCAACAATAAAATGAAATGGCTATAATCACACTAAAAGCTCCAGCAGGACATGTCACCCTTACGACTCCCAGGCCATGTATGGTAGTTTTACAGTGATTTTGAATACATACATATATATTTATTTGTTTAAAGTAACATATAATTATTGTACTGATGAATCCTTACATAAGTTTGACACAAATGTATCATAATTATGTACGTAACTTTTTATAGCCGTAAACATTTTACTTTTGCATGTTTTTTCACACCCAAAGTATTACCAATTTTGTTATGAAAATAAGCCAAATATTTTGCCAAACGCCTACATCGATCTTAGGCTTGAATTTTTTCAAAGCATTCCGTTAAAAACATTTTGAGTTTTTTGCACCAATGTGAAAATCTACCTAGCCTGACCTTATAGCGGACAGAAGTCCCAACACACGAAGGAATTTAATGAGTTTTAGCCGCAACACTTGACAGATAGTAGTACATGTAGTACATTATTAATATATATATATATATATCGTGGTTCCTTATCTCTATATATAAAAGAGATCACTGGCTGACATATCAAACTGCAGCCCAAACCACTGGACCTAGAATCGTGAAATTTTTTGTGTGGTTTACCCTCAGGTGGTAGGCAAGTACTACGAAGGGATTTTTCGAAATTCGACCTGAAAAAGGGTTAAATGTTTTTCCGATGAAACGTTGATAGAACTCGAACCCGACGGCATATCATCGTGATTTTTCTTCAACAGGACACACATAAAAATGCGTTAGCCAATTTAATGATTTTTCAAAACTCAACAGTTAAGGGATGAAAAGACCTTAAATATGTTTCCGGTTTACCATCGATATCTATTATCCAATTCCTTCGAGTTATAAAATGGGTTTTCACTTCAAAATGATGCTTATGTAAATACCTAAAAATAGTTTTAGGATTTTTTTTTTGAAATTCGATCCCCAATCAGTACAAGTGGCAAAAATTTTTGTTATTTTACGGATTGTCTCTATCACTGAAACACAATTGACTATCGTCGTGATTATTACTGTAATTGGTCACGGATACAAATGACTATGACAGGACCAACGGCACATATATCCATAGACGCAGCTTCGGATATGCTCGCCGTACGGAGATCCGAGGCCAAAACAAATCAGCTGACTATGGCCCGCTCGGTACTCTTAATGCATGCGATCTTACGGCAGTTTGTGCGTAATCTGGTGTATTTTAGATATAATACAGTGTTGAATTGTCTGTTTACAATTCAGACACCTAATTTTAAGTTCAGAATACTAAATGGCCAAATAAAATGAAGATTCTATTGCGTATGTGTATTTTAAATACGTTCTTTAAGATATAAAAATTCGTTTATGGCCTCGAGTCGAATACCTACTTGCATAACATGCATTAAAGTGTTAAAATCCCAGAATAACTGTTGTTGTAACGTGTTTAAATGTTACTAGAATATGTGGCGTAGTGATGAAGTCCGGAATTTTCATTATTATGTTTATATCATTTGAAAGTAGACCTAACTAGACCAATACAGCAACAAATATTTACGAATGTTTTAAGTTCGAGAGTAGAACAATATAAACCTCACAAAATATAAGGCAATTACAGTGAAATCTCAGTATAAAGTACTTCAGTTTAAAGTAGTTTTCATTACAAAGTACATTTACTGAAGCCCCTACAGAAAGTTTTCCGTTTAGTAATGTTATTATGTTACATGAAACTGTTATTTTCCATATATACACGAACTATGTTTTTTTTATCTGAAATGTCTGTTAGAAACACGTTTTTGGTGTCTCTAAAAACTTCTAAAACCAGCGTATTCAGATTGATATATCCACAGAAACTACCAACATGTTTTGTAAAGTACAAACTTAGAAGCTTTCATTTGCAAGCATTTACATCCTCGTGTAGGGACTGTTGGTCAATTGTTTACTTCATACACACATGTAGAATAACTTAAGTTGTGGTTGTAAGTAGTTGTAACGTTACGACAAATTCGGTCAGTTGAACATTCGGTCAGTTTATACCGATCCCTTGGTGATAAGACATTATTCACGAAACTCTTTCTGTGGGCACTTAAGTTGCATAGATATTATTATTATTTAAGCAATTTTCGGTATGTGCTGTAAAGCGACACACACAGCACAACACTCCTATCTCGTGATTTCTGTCCACTTCTTCAATCCTCAGTTCGTCAGCCGGACAACTAAATAACCAAAGAAAATAAACGTGTAATTTAATCACATTACCTTTTAATCACCAAACATTATTTAACAAAAGTAAACAACTACAAATCATCTAGCTAGTGCTACCCAACATGTGCATAAACATAACTAATTATTTTAACATACACGCAGAACAATAAAATATCTTCAGTGAACCAGTTAAATTAGCTTACCTGTGAAAGGCAAATGATGCTCATTTAACTTATAATCAATTACCGACATAGGCAACACATTTTATAAACATTTTCAATCGTAGCTCGTGTGTATTCTTACGACACTGATTACAAAAACCGGCCACAATCAGCTGATCGCGACGCGGCGCGGACCCCAACGTTTGGGTTGCATGATGGGTCTATGACATATATGACTCCAAGATGTTTCGAAGTATGATATCTAAGGAGGTGAAAATACGTGAAATTTGTTTTCGATTATTACTCTATATCTATCAAACCAATCGAGATAGCAAATTGCTCTTTGCTATAGATTGATGCTTACGTGAACATATATAAAAAAACCGATTTAAAAATAATTTCAGAATTCGACACCAAAAAGGTAGGATAACATGTGTTTTCGTTTCACAATTTACATAAATCAACCACATTGATCTTTTATATAGCGACGTGGTTTTTGTTTAAGATTGATGCTTACTCAAATACTTGAAAAGTAATTTCACAAGTTTTCAAAATTCACCACCTAAGGAGGTGAAAAGTAGTGAAATGTGTTTTCAATTAATCGTCGATATATCTTGAACCCAGCGGGCAATTGTCGTGTTTTTCACGTTCAAGAGACACCAGTAGTGGTCTAAAATGTGATTAAAGGGTTTTCCGAATTTCAGTGAAAAGACCTGGTATGTGTTTTCGATACATGTTGAACCCATCGAGTGAGTGAGATATTTTGGTCAGCGCTCAACATTGAGGTCTTTAGCGTCGCCTGGTGAGGGGTGACATGATGTGAGTATGGAGCAGCGCCGGAATGAAGGAGCGGGGGAAATGGGAGATCCCAGAGAAAACCCGCCGACCAACGGCACCGTCCGACACGATTCCCACATGCGAAAATCCGGGGACCGATCCCACCGGGAATCGAACCCGGATCGTCTTGGTGGGAGGCGAATGGTCTGACCACTCGGCCACCGCGGACCTTTCAAACACATCGAGATATTCAGTTTATTTTTGCTTCAGGATGATGATTAGGTAAATTGCCACAATAAAGTTTAAATATTTTTCAAAATTAGAACGTTCAATAGGCTCTACTGTGCAGGGGTATGATTGATTTTTCTTTGACTGAATGAGCAATTGTCGTGATTTTCACTTCACTCGGACACTTGAACAAAAATTTAAGACGTGAAATTAAAATTTTTCGAAATTCAACACCTAAAGGGGTGAAAAGGCACAACATTTGTTTTTATCAGCCGATGACACTTGTCTAACCAGTTGAGATATTGAGGTGGTGTTCGCGTCAGAATGATGCTTACGTAAGTACCAGAAAAAAGTAATGCAAATGTTTTATTTTATAAGGCAACTTAATTAAGAAGAATGCTTAGTTTGTGAACTTTCAAGGCAGACGATCCGAAATACAAGTACAACCAGCGAGACATAAATTATACAGTAGTTTCATTCTACAGCTCTATCGAGACGCGGTGTTGTACAACCTCTACGAGCCCAGAAAATTAAAATTTGATTTTTAGAAGTAGTTTTCATGAATAATTTCGACGTTATGTGGCGCAGTTGTTTGTAGCTCCAATCTATTGTTCGGTAGGTTCCTTAGTGCAATTTGGATGAAGTTCAAAAATGGTGAAAATGGATAATGCATTCTATTATCTACTGAACTTCCTCCACAGCATCAGCTCACATATACCATCTCATTAACCTCAAGGTTGAAGCACGAAATACGTTTATATTTTAGCGAAACATTATCCCGCCAAAACGCCTTAATGCCACTTGAAGGTTTCGAAAAACTATTCACCATCACCAATGGTTGGGCTCGAGGGAAATTAGTCTTAATACCACGTAAACTACGTATGTCATTCGACTACCCTCTTACATTAAATAATCTGTAATTACCCCACATCAACTTTGCTGTGACTATAAATAAGACCCAGGCGAAGTAGCTGTTAGTGGCAACGCTTTTTTCGTGGACAGCTATAGCTTCTTATCCTGCTGCAGAGTTAACTCAACTGGTATTTCTCATTCTAAAGCTTTATGACGGAAATTGTGTACAAAGAGGTGTCTTCTGTGAGTATTACACGCGAGCAAAGCCGCAAGCCCACTGCTAGTCTATAATAAGGGGACAACATATCACCGCCAATTTTTCGTATGTCCTGTATAACCATTACTAGGTTGGTCAGCCTAGTTAACTTAATTACGAAGGTTTACGCGGTAAATAACAATACATTTTACTGTGGACTCTGTTCCGCTAAAATGTACCCCGTACTCAAATGCCAATTTATTTTTTGTGTTATGGTCATTCCTGTATATTTCAGGTTTTTTTTTTTTCACAGTGAAATACACTATTAAAAGCTATTTTCAAACTTGCCACAAGAATGAATAAGCTTGTTGTGGTAACGTTGTTTCCCGTACTCGTTTGGAAAACACTGAATGTATAAACTGTAATAATGTTGACTCTAAAATGTGCAGATAGCATAAACGTGTGACATGCTCAATCATCATAAATGCCTTAAGTAATCATAGCTATGTATGTCGAGCGACCATTCTTTATTCTCGCCATCAGCCCGATTAAATAAATTTAATCAAATATTCATCAATGTACCCGATTTTATAGAGAAAAGCAGGAATTTGTATATGCTTTGTCTTCATAGAAACTGTCCGGGCCTCCTCGCCCCCACCCACACTCGAGTTACCCCCTAACTGTTGGACGAGAGAGAGAGAGAGGGAAGCCAGCCTGTAAGATGACCGTAGAACCCACACTTTGAGTACCTTCCGCGATTCATTTCCCCTATTCAAGTTGCGAGAGTTGGTACGGGTGCCCCAGCATGCTGTGCAACCTAGGAATAGATATTGTCCCCAACTGAGGCACACAGTGGTGGCCTGTGGTGGGTGCGGATCTCTAGTAATTTTGGTCTGGTCAACGGATTCTAGAGCTCCGAATGGACTGACTCCTGCTCGGGTGAAAACTCAAATGCGTGGTATTTCGCAGGAACTCCGGGGATCGGCGAGAGAGCACTAGCATCATTGGTCCATTGGGAGTTCCCGTCACTCCTCACGGACTCCAACAGAGGTTGTGGCGTTGACGATGTTCAGTCCCTGAGAAGGAACGCTGTGGCCCGCCTAAAGTACAGGACCTTCACGAAACGGTTTCGTAGAAATATAGGATAGACCTCAGCAAGGTGGTCCCCTGTGGCCAACCCGCAAGGATGTCCATTGCAATGGTAAAATGTTTTCCACTACCATCCACCGCGACTGGAAGGAGCATATTCTACTTCTGGCGAGAGTATTCAACCATTCTCATTGGCAAGTCTGTTCCGACTGGTTACCTACAGGTAGGTACAATAGGACTGGCTTGCCAACTAAACATGCTGGGAGACAGGAACACACGTGGGAGCCAGATCTGGCCCGTTTCTGGGGCAGGACTTGCCACGATGCGGTTTCGTAGATGTTCGATAGGCCCCGACCTTGTCAAGGAGTTTGGTCCGTGATGACTGACCCACTGTTGACTGGTGAGATGGTTTCCTCTACCATCCACCGCGATTGGAAAGAGCGTATCTCTTTCTGGCGAGGTATTCAGCTACCCTCGTCGGCTGACAGCTATGGTGAGCCCTGGCTGGTGAGACTTGACACGCCTACCAGCAGATAATGACCTATTCATTATTTGTGGTAGACACTAAGTGACCAGGTACAGGAGGGTAGGTAGAGATGTCGGAAAACATGTGGGGGACACGGGCAAAACACAAACACTTGTTACCGACAATCTGTCGCATTATATCCACACCCACTTTTCCCAGTTCGGCGTGACGATGATGGTGGAGGGAGAATGGAGAGAGGGAGGGGATGAGTCGTGCCGACGGGCCGCAACACCGCCATAGCCGTCACAATGGCGCGGCCAGATAACGTCGCGAGGAAGCGCGAAAGAAGGCGAGGAACACGGAGGCGCTGCGACTAGTCCTGCCAGCCATCGTGATTAGATAGGCTTATCAAGGCGCGTGTGCGAGCCTGTATTCCGCTGTTTGTCTGCGTCCCTCTCGCCACACTGACACGTATTACTGCACCTCTACCCTACGACTACCACATCCCTCCACTTCCCTTCCTACCTCACCACCTTGCTGCTCAACGGTTTGTATGTCAAAGTCAATATTGGTAAGTTATGGGAACATACAAATAACAAAAACCAACTGACTTACTAAAATTATATAATTTACATTAAAGAAGATATTATGGGCCATATGCTACAAGATTTAAAAATACACACTGAACTAACTCCCTTTGCATTTCATTAAATTGCGATAAATTATGAAAATTGTCTTCATTTTCATATTTTTATACGCAAAAGAATTTCACTGTGTGATTTTAATTTCAGTGCAAATTATTTCATCCGAGGAAGTCAGTTGGCTTTTGTTATTAACATGTTCCCGTTACTTTAAAATCTTGACTTTGACGTGCCGCTATGGGAAGACTGAGAGCTAAAACATTGTCACAAGTGAAAATGTAGTCACGAGTAACGTCTTTAAAACTAATATGTCGTATAAATATAAAATAATATATTATTGCCACGTGAACACCTTTAAGGTGGCCGCCTAGAGGTGCGCAGAATCCTGGTCGACATGCACGAGAGATGTTTGCTCAGAAATAGTATTCACAGAACGTTACATGTGTACTTGCCCATTTAAGGCTTTCTGCAATAATCAGTGACTTGCGCCTAGAGGTTGGAATGAAACGTGCTGCCAATGTAGTGTCATCCTTGTCGCTTTCCAAGTACCGGTACTTCAAGAACTCAAAAGGGCCAAATAAGTCCACGCAGGCAAAACCATCACGCGTATCTGCTGAAAATAGATTTCTAAACAAAACATTCACATAACTTTGAAGTCAGTACCATAAAATGGGGCGATTAGAAACACGGGGGCGAATATAAACACAATTTTAAAACTAAATTTTCGGTATTAATTCTGTTTTAAAAATTCTGTTTTTAGGTAGGCAAGTTAAAACAGTTTACAAACAGTAGTTTTACAGTAATTATAATTTTTTAAAGCAAAATGCGTCAGTTTGGAACGTTTTTCCAATTTTGTTTCTATTCACCCCAGTGTTTCTAATCACCCCGTTTTACGGTATTAGTAAAAATTACATACATTTTTTTTTGTTTATAAAAATTTTAGGTTATATATAAAAAAACAAATTACAACACATCTGCGTGATAGTTTTACAATATATTTTTTATGTAAGTAAAATAAATAACATTCACACATGACACAACAGCATTAGCGGAAGAACCTCACATTTTATCAGACTTGTTCAAATCTAAACGTACGCAACTGATATGTTACTGCTTGAGTATAGTATTTGTAATTCATACGATAGCTGTCAGACTTACTTTAATCTATAACATTTTCTGCAGCCAGGATTTTTTTGCCACTAATTTGATATATATTTTTTTATTTATGAAGACAAGTCGAGTACTTAGTTTATTTGGTTACTTTTTTTAGTTCACACATGTGCGTATTACAAATACAAGGCAATTAGTTATGTCCACGCTGTAATATTTTGAAACAATTCTAGGAGAAATCTTATGAGTAAAATAAATCTAGGATAATTTAACGTGAGGAATGCCACGTGCCTGTTTAAAAACTGCGAAGCTGTGTCGTCAGCGGATAATACGGCGGAAGAACAGTCTGCGAACATTGGGAGCAGTTCTCTCGCGGGTCGTCTTCTTGTATTGTCCCAGTTTCTGTAACACGAGCCATGTTTTCACCAGAATGTGCTTGCGTGCGTGGCTCGGACAGCACGTCCCGTCAAGTCTTCCCTTGCGCGCATTACGGGTGTTTGGGATGAACGCTGTGGCAGGAAGACATTCCTCGCCATTTACCTCATTTTTATTACCTATGATCGTCTCCTGTTTAGGCTCTTCGTGTATTTCCTTTTGGTGTGATGGGAAGCTGGTGGCCATGGTCGTAACAGCTCAGTGAGGTAGTCGGGTTTCACTTAGAAGACCCTATCTGATGAAAAACGCACGGTCTTCAGCAATTTTCAACGTCGTATGTTATTATTATATTTGTACCTGCTACTGTTTCTTATTTTAGACATATGTACGCCACTAAAACAAACTGACAACATGCCAAAATGAAATATATATCAGTGAATAACGATGTTGTAGGCTACAAAGTTTCCTATACAAAAACAAAAAAAAAAAAAATGTATTAAAAAATGTTGAAATTTAAAATTATAATTTAAGAACTTTTTTAAAACTACAAAAAAATGTTTTGTGTATGAGTACTGGTAGCCTACAACGTCGTTATTAACTGAATTTTTTTCAGTTTGGTATGTCAGTTTGTTTTAGTGTCGTAGTACTTAAAACCGTAAAATGCAAATTTTGATGTTAACGAGTCATCACACAAACACTACGAGAAGTTTTTCATATGAAAAAGTTAGTTACAAATTATGTGTAAAATAAAAAAAAAGTATCTGGTACAAATGTAAAAATTAAATCATGACGATAAAAATTGCTGTAGACCGCGCCCTTAACGTATGTCATTAAAACTATTACCTTCCCTATATTGTCTACAATAATACACAGAACTGAGAGTTTTCATTCCAGTTGTTTAAGAATAACAGACTACCCTAGCCCTCATTCGTCCGAATCAAAAATAAATAGCGACGCACCACGCCTCTGAGAACTCGAAGCTCGACTTGTAATAAAACATAAAACGCCACTCTTTAGAACTTTAAAGCTGTAATACTAACGGACGCGACCAAGCCAAAATCACTCAGTAGAATAAAAACTGAAGAGGATTTTAAATAAAATAAGTAACTTAACATAAGGAAAACATTCAGGCCATAATGCTACTGTTTAATATTATTTCCCTTGAATATTAAGTATATCCCATGCAAGTTAAGATAGGAAGGAATAGAGGGCTTGAACATTTCACCCTCCTCCTTCAAATTGGATCCCTCCCTCTTCAAAATTGGAATCACCACGGAAACACGTGACGGCGAAAAGTTGAAAGCAGTGGTCGCCCTACTTTGTTGGATATGAGGGCGGGCAGTTTTAACACTGCTTTTTCCCGTAACTAAAAAATATATAATAATAAATAAATTATATTTTGCAAAAAAAATGCTTAAATTCGAAGGAAGAATTATTTGAGTGACGATCCTAACCAGACTATAATTTGCAATAACATAATATTGTTACCATTTTCCTCAAGGATTCATCTTCCAGAACGCTGCTAATATTCTGCGACGGCATCTCACAGTAGCAGGATCCTGTACGCGCACAATGCAATGTACATCACGTGCTGTGAGCTGTAATTACAGAAACGGTGCGTTTTCCGGGTTTACAGTATGTTCATATATTATTTACTCCACTTCAAAACATTCTGTATTTCTTACAAAACACGTGCATCAGGGCAGTAAATTCATTAGCTGTCAACTGACACATGGAAAGCGCGTATAGGCCGAGGAGACCGCGCTTCGAGACAAGAATTCTCCTTGCACCGTTTCAGATAGATTCTGACTACGCTATTGAGGAGGGGGTGGGGGGCAGCCCATCGTCAACACCCAACCATTAGGATCATCATGGGCGTAATTTGAGCATGCTGATTGGGGTGGCAAGTATCACCAGGTATATGAGATTTGAAAAAAAAAAAAAAAAAAAAAAAAGGTGGGAGGTGAAAATCGAACAGCTTCCATCAAAATTATGTATACATCTTTGTATTGATTATTTTATATCATTAGCTAAATTAAAAAAATAGTGTATTAGAAATTGCGCAAGTAAAATTGTAGTCCTAATTTAAGAAAGATAAGTTTATGTACTCTATCAACAAAATTTTGTAGTGGTAACTGCCACCCCTTGCCACCCCCGAATTACGCCTATGAGGATCATAGATGAAATAAGGGATGACAATTGAAGCAGCGACGGAATGCAAGAGCGAAGGAAACGGAAACACCCCGAGAAAACTCGCCGGCCAAAGGCCAAGGTTTCTGACATGCGGAAAGACCGGGACCATCGGCCCACGTTTGTTGCCAAGTAGCGGTGAAAACGCCGCAGTGACGTCACCAACCGGTGGGTGGAAGCGGTGTTGAATGGGGAATGCTTGTGGAAGTTACGTGCCCGCAGAGCAGCACGCGCTGATAGCAAGGCTGCTGACACAGTAGCCGGCACATCTCTCACCTGCTGACCTTGCGACGACGTCCAGCTGCCTGTCACCCTCTCGCTCCGTCCTCGTCGACCGACTACAGTCTTGCCAACCTATCTTCCCTACCCAACCGTCCACACGAGGCGGTTATGCGCGCTAGTCTCCTGTAGACGGTCCGAGATAAAGTGAGCACTTAAAAAAAACCTCGCTAAAGTTCTATTTTCAGTCAATTGGTATCTTTCCGCGGGTAACGGCTAACGTCACTTGATGTTTGCGCGTGTAAGATAAATAGTGCATTCGGTAGAAACCTATATAGTTTGATAAAAAAAAAAGACAATGAAATACATAAAATACGAGTATGTTAATTTCGGTTGATTTTGTTTCAGTATTGTTGTATATAAATATGAAAATACACGGAAATATTTTGCGTAATTTCGCTGCCACAACACAAGCTGCAAGGTAACCATAGTTAATGTTGAATTATATGCAGTAACGGCTAGTGATATTTTTCAAAGTTTAGATATTTAGTGCTCACTTTATCACGAATGGCCTATACGTTAACATTTGACTTTACGTTTCCGTTACTTAAGTATTTTGTCAATACACAATACAAACGTAAAGTTAATGTAACGACAGTTGAAAAACGATTTGAGAATCTGTTGTCTAAAACTAAATTATTCCGACATAAATCATTATATTTTTTCCATGAAAGCATATCATGTCGATATTCCAAAAATAAGTCCCGTTATTTAAATATTTTCAATTTATGACAATATTTTGCAGAACACAAGCAACGCCATACATTGACGAAACTTACAGTTCATTTACAAATACTTCTCAAATGCTTTTTACAAGGTTTTCCGAATACATTCACGAGATACCTGTAACATTTTTAATGAAATCCAAGTGCTGGAGATTAAAAGGATGCTCAGAAATAAATATTTTATAAGAAGCCATTCATTGAAAGCTATCGTAAAGTGAAAAATTGTTAGTTTTATAGACAATACTTGTGAGTACATTTTACTCTTACGATACAATTTTAGCTCCCATAGTTTTCTCATAACGGGGTGTCAAAGTCAAAATTTGCTTGTTACGCTGCCATGCAAATAGTGAAAACCAACTGACCTACTTAAATTAAATAATTCACTGTGAACTTACATATCATGTACTATGCAATAAAACGTAAAAAAAACCACAATGTTATATTTTTAATTAAAAAAAAAAATTGCAAAAGTACAGAAAAAAGTTGCAAATTCAGCCATTTTTTAAAAACACATTAAAAAATTGTGTGGGTTTTTTCAAATGATTTATTACGTAGCCCTTAGTATTTCATTTCTTTGTGAATTATTTCACGTACGTGAGTCAGTAGGTTTTCACTATTTGCATGGCAGCAGAACATACAAATTTTGACTTTGACGCACCGTTATGAGACAACTACGCCAGCTAAAATTGTTTCGTAAGAGGAAACTGCACTCACTGGTATCGTCTACGAAACTAACACTATTTCATATAAATATAAATTTATGAATTTATCGCTCTTGAACATCCGTAAGTCAGGAGGGTAGAATATGTGAGCCCTATACAGCAAGCGCTAGATGCCGTGTCTGAGGTACGGAAACTGGAGTGCCATAAGAGCTAGAATGCCTCGTGTGTCGACAACCGCGTCGCCTTTATGTGCCGGTGGCGCAAACGACATGCAGTATTTCGGTCGTTGACTTTTTACTACGGCACTTAAAGCGATGACCTTACTTTTTTATTTATGGAACGTGTAAAGTAAAGTCCAGCGTATGCTTCTCTATTTTCGTTTTACGATTCCGGTAGGTATTTTTACATGGCGGCAGTCTGAAAAAGCTGTTACGGCCATTTTTGGGTTGCCCCGAAACTACGGTCGTAGAAGAACAGGTCTGGACACTCGCCTATCTAACAATGTATTTTGCTTGACCCCCTCGTTGTTTGGCTGAAGTTCGTCAAGTTACCGAGAATGCCGTACTTTTTGGCGCTGTTTTCCGGGCGGTCGGACTCAAATTTGTGAGCGAAGAAAGTATTTCATAAATTGATAAAAATACGTTTTGATAAATTGTTTATCTTAGCGGAAAGGAAGTGGGCGGAGTTTAGTCCGACCACTCTAACATCAGCGCCAATAAAACACAATATTCTCGGTAACTTGGTGAACTACAGCACAAGGGGGTCAAATATCCAGGCGAGTGTCCAGATCTGTTCTTCTACGGCCGTGCCCGAAACTATGTTTCTAAGCATCATATAAAAAAATAAAGAAGCATAGTTTGAAATGAGTTTTATTTTCGTAGGCAAAGGTATCAAACATACGTTTAGTAGTATCTATTAGAAAAACTTTCTCCTAACACGCTGCACCGAAGCTCGTGTGGCAGCTGTATATGGCTATTGACCTGAACCATTTTATATACACCATACAAACAGGCGAAAGTAATAAAAGTGAGTTAAACATACGATACAGTGTAGTAACACCTCTGACTCTTCAGTTAAAATACGTAAATGAATAATTTATCCGTAGGAGATAACACATTCTCAGACGTGATATCAAGGAAAACGTATAGATGTCTTCACATTCATCATTAGAGACATCATGCATCACCACGTCAGGAAGCTGGACCAAAACAAGTAGCTAGTCAAGCAAATTCTCAGCTTAAAAAAAAACCGTCTGGCATTTCCTTCTTAAAACGTCGTAGAAATCATGTACTGTAATTTTTTTTTTCCGGATGGAGGGAAGATAAAAAACGAATGAAATGGGTTATCTGTTCACGCGAGAATTGTTTAAAAGTTCCAGTTTCCCCGTCTTTCAGTTTCAGTTTTTTCTTTGTCTTTGAATCCCGAATTCCCAGTTCGTGATTAACGACTAGTAATAGTAGTCGCGTGATGCTGTAGACGTTTTCTTCGGGTGAATGAGTATGAATGGACACAGTTATTAGCCAGTTATGCTGTGACGTAAACGATAATTATTGAATAACAAAAACACTGCAATAAACTTCGTATCCGCTCTCAAGTCCTGATTATTTTTTTCTTCCAGGCTATTCGTATCTTGCCACCTCTTGCTAACATAAAATTAGCGGCATAAGATATAAATACAGTGTTAGATTTCCCATTACTTAAATGTTGTAACATAACTATTGTTGTATTAGTTTATTTAAACAATTTTGACAGGATAAATATATATATATATATTTATATTCCAGAATGTTTTACCGAACTGGGTTAAATAAATCGGTGTAATGTACTGTATAATCTACATGGAATGCTAGGTATAGGTGCGTTGGATATCAATATGTAGGTTTGCTTTAATCTATACTTTAGTTCCATAGACCATTACACTTCGTCACGAATGTGACGTAACCAATTCGATAATTATTAAGTATCAAATTTTGCTAGCTCAGGGGGTGGGGAACCAATGAACATTATCAGCTAT
>PNEQ01016905.1:0-18331 GCA_003012365.1 Medauroidea extradentata
GGTTGAGAGGAAAGGTGAAGCTCAAGGAAGTCTGTGAGAAGTGGCAAGAAAAAAATCAAGAGTGTGATTTAGGAACTTGCTGAGGGGCAAAATAAGAGTAAAAAAGAGATTTGTGGAGATGGAATGGAATGTTTTTTGTATGTAATGAAGTGAAGTAATTAATTTTGTTGTCATTTTAAATCAATATTGTTTTGTTTAGGTTATGTTTAAGTAAGTCTGTAGGGTATAATTGTGCAAATAGTTATTTAGTCGAGAGAGATTGTCAGGTACCTAGTTGTTGTATGAAACAATAAAAATCTAGTAATTTTAGGCAGTATGCCAAGGATTGAAATAATTTGTACTAGTTAAGTGTAATTCTAATTTTTTTATCAATCAGTATTTGCTGCAGCCTTATATTGGGTGAAGGTTGTGTCGTGTGACTTTTTCTTTTTGTTGGTATTAGTCTAGTGTTTGTTCTGATCGTAACTGCAGTGGTTTTTGTTGTAAAGCCTTAAGAATAATTTTGTGTGTTAATTTTTTTATTATGAATAACTGTTAGGAGACTGCACCATGCTTGTCATAAATTGAGATTGTAAATAAGTCTTCTTTATGAAAATTAACACAACTGTCATCAGAAATTTATATAATGAATTCTTCAAGTGTACTGATGAGCTATGAAAGAGTAGAGTTGTTGCTATGTACCAAGTGTGTAATTGTGAAATTTTGTTCTATTTTCACAAATTAATTCTGAATGCCACCAGAGCTTTAATAAAATAAGATTAATACCCAAGTGGGATTTTATTTGAACAATATGTGCACTGAAAATCAAGTAACTTGTGTAGTGGATAAGTATATATTTTGTTTACCCTTTTGTTGGATGTATTTTTTTTTTTTTCTTGAAAGAACGGCAGTACCTCTGTGAGTTGGAAACTAACCTTTTAGCCTAACACTGAGTTGGAGATGTAAATTAATATATTGGATTTGAGGTGGGTATTTGTTAGCAGACCTGAGCTTGGTAATTTTTGAAGTGGAGTACTAGAGTTGACCTTAACTTAAAATACAATCTGTACTTGGTGCTGTTAAATTAAACTTGAAATCTGGAGGAAATGTCTGTTGTATAGCAGCAAAGCTAAAAGTCTGGTTTTGTAAAATCTTTGTTGTTATTTTTGCACTAGAAAGAGGTTGTATGTTTAGTTTTTTACCTTTGAGTGGCCGTCGATGGCCGGAGCTTAAAGAGAAGGGAGTGCTGCGAGGAAGGTGAAAGGAATGTATGAAGTTGATTTTGTGATGTAATTTTTTTTTTATTGTTAGGGAGCCTCGTCGTCGTTCCAAAAGGTTGTACCCTAAATGTGTTTGTAGTATGTAGCCTCGTCGTTGTACCAAAAGGCGTGATGATTGTGTGTAGTTATGATGTTTGCCTCGTCGTTGTACCAATAGGCAGTATAATTGTTTGTATTTGTGAGGTTTATCGTCGTCGTTTAAAAAATGTATTATGTGGGTTAAATTTATGGTGTTTGCCTCGTCGTTGTTCCAAAGGGCATGATTGATATCTTTAGTTTGTGTTTTGTTGGGCAGCCTCCCCGTAAGCAGTTTAAACCTATTGTCTTAAACAAGTGCATTTTGTCAAGTAGTTGAAAATATTTGTGATGTTATAAGTTTGGTAAAATGATTTTATTTAAGAAACTTTTGGGTAAGTATACAAGTAAACCATGTCCTGTTGTAAGGAAAGAAAAAGCAAATATGTTTAAGGTTGTGTAATTGAATTACTTATAATTTTGTGCCAGATTGAATCAAATTTGTAATCATGTATTTTGGACTGTAAGTGCAGGCCCAATGGATATCTGACTATCCACTACATGTCATAATTTAAATGTTTCTATCTAGTTTTTTTTTTGCTTTGGGTGGTATTTCAGCGTGTGCTATAGCAGCCAATTAGTTTTGAAGTTATGCTAGAAATTTTATATGTTGGTCTTTGTTTATTGCATTACGAAAAGAAATATTGTGAAATTCAAATGTATGGTAATACTGTATTGTAGATGTTTGGTCGAGTAGGGATTAATGTTGAGCTATTTTGATTTGTGTATATTTAAGTTACCATACTGATTGATATTTAGTAATTCTGCATCATGGTGAGATGTCTTTGTGCTGAAGTATGTAAAAATTAATCTTCAGTTGTTTTTGTGGTACAAAAAAACTTCATATTAATTGGGGGGTTGTGAAGTGTTCAGCCACTTCCCCATCTTGGTTAAATCACATGAACGGAAAATTATTTTGTTCTGGTATGTACAATGAATTCACGGTTGCAAAACAAGTTGTCCCGGACATTAAAAATACTAATTAAAAATCATTGCTTTGAATTGCGATGTAGAAAAATTGGTGAGAAGGTTTTACGCCCCTTTAACAACGTTTTCATGAGCCGATGTGGGTGGTGAGAGAACAACACAACATCCATGCCCAAGCCGGACACGATGAGTCACGCTCGCTGGTTGATGATGCTCTGTTGATAACGTAACGGCATTTGGAGAGTTGTAACGTTTTAAGCGTGAATCGGATTTGTTTATAAACTACTTTACGGGAAATAATAGCGTACATGTAATGGACCGTAAAATGTAAATGTCTTATGCGGGATAATTTTAAACGATTTTCATTGAGAGACGCACATGAATGGATTAACAAGATTTTGTAGTCTTAATTTTTCCATGTTTACTATAAACCGACAAAATCTTTTTCTTTATTTTAGAAGAAATGGTCACATTATGAGCGAGTAAATATAGAAAAAATTTACATTTGTTATATTCTACACCAAAAAAATTTAGAATAGTAATTTTTTGAAAAGCCCTTATAATGGTCGCACCCCATTTTTTGGGCCTAAAGTTTGGTCAAAAATATGCGGCAATTACGCGAGTAGATACGGTAACTCTGTAGAACATGATTAAAATTTTATTGCTTTATAATATGACAATTTGTGTAAGAATAAAGCTGTAAATTATGTGTTCTATGATGCAATATAAATACATAAAATTAAATTTTAAAATAGTAGTGTTAAAATATGTTCACATAATGTACAATGACCCAGAATGATTGTTAATTACAGTACCGTACCGTTTTTATTCATGTAAAAGAAGAAAATTATTTTTATACATTTGTAACTTTGTAGGAGGATAAAGTAACAATCAGGCTAGCAGTTGGCTGCTGCCCCTACGCTCAACGCTGTGGCATACGGACGTAAGGCATTTTTCAATGTAAACTTCTTGTGTGAGATGCGTGTGGTCACGTGCGGCGTTTGTATTGCACGAGACTGTACCGGTTGACCTTGACTACTTCCGCTCGCAACCTCCCTAGCTTATCTCCAACGATCATTTCTTATCTCTCTCACACGTGCAGGCACATTGGCTGTCGGCAGCCAGACGAAAACTTTTATGTGGTAGAAGGGGGCCTGGTGCCAGCATCTAGCACAGAGATAAAAAAAAGGATCAGCCATAAGTAGCAGCTTAAAAAATAAATAAAGATCTGACTGGCCACATTGTTTTGACATTCTTTTATAGTCCTCCACGTTACGTTAATTTTCCCACTGCATGGCGGCCCTCCCGTAGCTTGATACGATAGTTATGTACAAAACAGTATTTATTGTAGCCTCTTTTGCTTGTAGAAATGATAGCGTACTAATTTCTTCGCGTTTCTTGTGATTAATGACTGATTACCCCACCTCCCCGGACACACCTCGATAACACGGACAAATCGTAACTCGGACAGCTTCTCCCCCCTTTTAGTCCGAGTTATCGAGGGTTCACTGTATAGTCAAGGAATTTTAAAGTAGAGTCATTTTATTATTTTCCTGGCTTGTTTGGTTTCAAATTGACCACAGTAAAATTTTAATTATTTTTGTTGATATAACTTTTTCTTGTATTTTGACCAATTTTTGAGTTTAGGCAATTTTAGCTTATTATTAAATTTTCCCTGGTGAAGTGAGTAACTTCAGGTGTTGCAAGCTTCTCCAGGCTGTGGGATTTCTGGCGCCGACGTTGTGGTTGATCTCTTGTTCATGGAATTCTCTCCATGACGTAAGTTATTGACGCACGTAGGTCAGCCATCACAGGGGGTTGCTTAGGGTATTGCGCCGCGAAAGTAGTCCCTAATTATTATATTTGTGTGGATAAACAATTTTATTTCAATGTAAAACCTATAAACGGAAATTTTGGAATCCTTCGTGATCTGTTTTAAGTGTAATTTTGCTGGTTTTGGGAAGATTGGAGTCTGTTGTATCACTCCGCCGAGGTCCGCTATTTGTTACCATGTCCGTTGCCATGAGTGAACAGTGTGCGCCGGGCGCTGGCCCGAGTCGGTCGTTGGTGGTAGGACAGTTTGTGCCGGGCGCTGGCCCGAGGCGGTCGTTGGTGGTAGAACAGTTTGTGCCGGGCGCTGGCCCGAGGCGGAGAAGAGTGGTAGAGCAGTTGGTGCCGGGCGCTGGCCCGAGGCAGTCGCAAGTTGTAGAACGGTTGGTGCCGGGCGCTGGCCCGAGGCGGTCGATAGTTGTAGGGCAGTTGGTATGAATAAGTGTTTCATCATTACCTTTCTTTGTTTAACTCACGGTCAGACATGGTAACGCCGGACAGCTGACGGGTTTATTTGTGCTTGGTAAATAACCGCCTTTTGTAAGAAACTTACCGAATCCAAACACCTGTCAAAGTTAAAGTAAAAATAAATCAACAGTTGACTGAGTAAGTGAGTTGTTATTGGTGAAATCACGATGGTTGGTTAACCCTGAAAGTAACTTAAACTGAGCTATCCGGAGCACGCGCAAACAACATAACCTCAACACCCACTACAGTGACTACAACAGCAATAGATAAACACACAGCTGACGCAGGACGCGTCACACTACAGCTATATTTTTGTAATTAATCATAGTACTTCAAACAAACATTGTATCTACTTGAAATGAAAAATTTGAAAATGTTCGCATGATTTGTGATATGTTTGAGTAATATACTAACTAAATTGAGACATTAAATTAAATGCATTATTTTAAAGTGTTTTATTTTAAAGTGTTCTACAGAGCAACAAATGTTTTTTTCTGCAAACGATCAAGTTCGTAATATGGCGAAAGAAGTATGTGTGCTGTTAATTGTTGAGATATGTCTCGAATAGTTGTCATGTATATATAAAATATGTATGTACATATGTTCCGACGCGTTGCGAAATATAAATTAACAATTTATAAAATAAGGGCTTATGGTGTTGCGCTTAAGTATTTAAATAAAAATAGAAACAATTTTAATGAAACTACCATTGTAACTGTAATTTAATATACTGCATAACTATTCTGAGCTGATTAAGTATGTAATTATTGATAACATCAAAAATTGAAAAAAAATATATAGGTAATAAATTAAAATTATCATAGGAAATGCAGTGAAGCTAAATTGAGGGATAAGATCAAATCGGGCTGCCAATCTCAAACGCACGCATCTAATATGTTCTGGGTTTTAAATGCCACTAAAATTATAGCATATTTTGCAACTTTTCGAAGAGGACATAAATATTAAATTTACAGTTTCCTATTTCTTTCATCCACTGATACCACCCACCTATTTCCTATTTCGAAAAACTAAAAATTTTCTCGCTTACTATATTTCTCCCTGAAGTTTTCTGTCAATAGTTAAAAGTACATTGCTAAGACATATATTTTTTAAATATGAAGTAATGTACTTAAAGAAAACCACCAGATTTCTTCATTGGCAGGATACTTCATTAATACATAATAAAAAAATTTAAGTAATTTGACTGAATGGTTTTAAATTGATGATGAGTTAAGTTGAAAAGTTTTTGCAATTGCAACGACAGAGGCTAGTACATGCTGGACCTGTAGCCTACTGTCTTATGCATGTGCGGGACGTCAGACGTGTACTGACCTGTGCTAGAATTCTATTCCTTGCAACTCGCATAACATCATGGGCAGCTGCGCAGTAGGGTGCGAGTTTTGGCGGCCGAACGGTTTCACCTGGTAATGTTCCCACCACGACGGAAACCATTATCTGAAATGATAACAGTTTGCTAGCAGATGAAAAAGGTTTAAGTGCATGAAAAATAACTGAAATCTATTTCAAGAAATTATGTAAGCAGCATTCTGATTTAAACTTGCAATTACATACCTTAATAGGCATAAAATTTGTTGAGGAATTACTGAATGAATGAGCTTGGCACGTAGGGTTCTAAAATTTCCAGAAAAATTGGTGAAAGGAAAAAAAACAGTTTTCTTCCAAATTTTCTGGAAAAATTGGAACAATTTTCTTTGAAATCATTGAGAAATTATACTAAACCTGTGGTTGCAATATAATATATAATAACTTATGTTAAGGTAATTAAAATAAGGAAAAACGAGGAGTAAAGGTCTATCCCATTCATTCTGAACATTTACTTAGTATAGAGTGTCTCACGCTTAGAATGCAGTACAGGGTTATATGAACATTTGCTCTCTCTTTCCAATGCACAATAACTGTCACAAGCACTGTTCTTGTTTCGGCGAGCACTGTTGCCAAAAGTCCTAAAATTTTCACCTTGTAACTTTGATCTTAAAATATTTGCACATTGTACAGCATTGAAACGTGCATCCGGTGATACAGTTAATCATTTACACCATTTTAAGGAGTTGAAAAAATTAAAAAACAAATATTTTGAACTTGGTGCTGATTTCATGCATCCTTGAACATATCATATCATAACGAACTAATCAAAAGCAAAATCGTATCCAGATTTTAATGGTGTGTAATTTCATATATCTGGACGCCAACGCAAAAAATTTGAAGACTAAAATTTTTTTCTAATGTTATGTGCGCTTTCTAACAAACTGAAACATCCAAAAGTTTGTCACTGAGAATCTTTTTTGCTATTCAAGTTATATGGAGGATGAAAGTGAGGAAGTTGTTCGTATGGGCTAAATCTATTTTTAAAAGCAACCCCACCTTAATAGCTTTATCCGTTCTCTTGTATAAAGCTGTGAAATGTGTTTTGTCATGCGCTCGCCACGCATTCGCCCTACAAATTTGACAGTTGAGTGTCGCTCGGAGTGTTGGGTGCTGAAGAGAAAAAAAAAACGCTCCGTTATTTTTGCTGAGTATAAGGTTAATAAATACGATACAGGCTTTATTTAGTCAGCAGTTTTCTTCGTCCTGTGTCCTAAACTGGTTCAGTAGTGAAACTGCAAGTGTCTTGCGGCCGAACGATTCGTCGTGTATGGTGACTTGATTTCAAAACAAAATTTTGTGGGTGTAATTTTTTGTTAACATTTATTTGTATGGAAGGTAAAACAGTAAAAAGTCGAAATATAGGTAGGCTACGCGATAGGGAGCAAATAATTGAATTGATCTTATTCCAGTAATTTTCATATACTATTAACACATTAACGGAGCTTTAGAAGATACAGGATGTTCCAAACAAACCATTTATGCTAACAGGAAGAAACAATAGCAACAAAATACAGAAACTAACATGAAAAGTTGAAATCATAAAAGAAAGACAAACAATAAATAATTCCTTTATTTCTAATACTTGTATGGTAAATATTTTAATATCCTAAATTAGAGCAAATATACTAATAAAACTCATACAGTTTGTTTATAATGTTTTAATATGTCATCTAATTTCTTTCCTTGACAAACAAATTTGATTGGTTTTGGTAAGTTTTTTCACTGACAAAAATTTGTACCTTCAACTTTATGGACAAATATTGAAAAACTACATAAAAACTATTTTAAACAATACACACAAACATATCATATTATATATGCTTTAGTTTAGGCTTAAGATATAATTATCTAAGCAATAGCGGAAATGAATGATACGCCTAAGTTGACATCACGGCAGAACATTAATGTAATTTCTTTTGTTGGATAACCGAGCATGGTGGATCAGTTATTAAACACTCACCTGGCATTCGGGAGGACCCGGGTTTGATACCTGGCTCCGCCATCCTGATTCCTGTTTTCCAGGGTCTTCCGAAATCACTCCAGGCGTATGCTCGGATGGTTCCTTAACAAAGACCTACACCGACTCCTTCCCCATTTCTCCCCGTGTTCCACTAAAGCCTTGTGCTGTTGCAGGACATGTAAAACGTCCAAATAAATTACATCCCCCTCTCTCACTTTAAATTTATAGCACACAATAACAGTGTAAAAATACAGACATATTATTCAGTTCCCACAAAACATTGATTTTGAATGATCAATTACATAATCATCAACTACCATAACCACGTTGTTGTCTTCAGACAGAAGCTACTAAAATTTAAGAAATCTTACATTTTGCCAGCAGTAGCCATAATGATTAAGAGATATGTGACAACTACTGTATTTCTTAAAAAGTTCCCGTTACAATTCATGTAGTGAATTAATATAAGTGGAGCATAAGAATTGTTTCTTATTTTAAAGTAATAAGTAATAGAAAATGTTATTTATAGCATATTTTGAAGCATGATACTATGCAAATTGTAATATCAATTAGAATAACAAAGAATATAATATTTACAGCTAAAAACTCTGAAGTAGTTCACCTCTCAAACTTCGTAATGTGGCTGAGATCTGGCAACAGCGCGCGCCATAAGCTCTGTACTGCAATCTAAGGTTGGGACGCTCTACAGCAAGGTGTATGAATGTGGAAAGAAGGCAAACAGGAGAACTATACATTTTCAAGATAAGGGGAACTACAGAAGCATTACATTACTGTAATTTAAGTAACTTGTTTACTAGTAATAAGGAACACACACCATCGTAAGTCATAACTGAACACCTGGCAAACAGCAGTCAGTGTCAAATTTCACATTTCAATTATATATCTGAAAAAAAAAAAGTCAAATCATAAAGTTGATAAACGTAAAACAACAGCAAAGTACACCACTTAGACAGTTAGTACAAACAGCAAGATAATAAATAATTATCTTAGTGTGTTACTTGTGAATTTGAACTACAAAGGGTTTTTGTTGTAATCTAAACTGTTTTCCTGGCAGAAATTGTAAATTGTGTATGAGTATATGTTTGACAACTATTTCTGTTTAATCCATGTGCATATTGTTTATTTTACTGTACCAACTTTATTGTGGTTCTTTTTGAAATTTTGTGTTACATTTACTAATTATTTCATTTAAGTGGCACTGGTAGGGTACTAAGTGTAACAGTAGATTCGTAAATCAGAAATTGTAAGATTAATTCGTAAATCAGAAATTGTAAGATTAATTCGTAAATCAGAAATTGTAAGATTATTTTTATTGCATTTTTTCCTTCAATTTTCCATAATTTTTCACCTTGATGAAAAAAAGTACAATTTTCCCCAATTTCTCTGGCTTTTCTCCAAATCTTCGGAACCCTAAGGGCACGTCATGTTGATGAGCAATTTAATACTGTAGTGCTTCCAAAATGAGTGTGCATTAGAACACAGTGTTGCAAATTAAACATGAATGCATAATAATGAACACACTAAAAAAATTTACACTGGTCAAATAACTTTTCATGCGGTAGGCCAATACTGCTTCCACTTTAGCTTGTGAGCAGCCTTTAGTCCCTTTGCTGTTGTGATAAGTTGTATGCAAGCAGCATTTCAAAGATGTTGCAATTAACTTTACCAAACTATAAAAGTTCCACATTAACCATAAAATATAATAATATAGGCTACAGGACTGTGTTGATATAAGTAAAGTGTTAGTGCCACCACCCATTACAGTTTGTACAGTTCAACATGAACCAAAAGAATTAGTAACTATGTGTCACCTGCATGCAGTACAGCAAATGAGAAAATTGAAAATATGCTTGCCATGTGAATCGAAACACAGACCCACCACAACCTGTTAAAGTAAGGTTAATTCAAAGTAAAGCTAAAGTTTTCAACAATAAGGGAACAAAAAATGGTGAAGGCACTTTGGACTCAAAGAAAGAAAAGTTCACAGCCTGCTACTGTTGGTTTCAGAACTTTGTATAATTTTCACAACATAAAAATTGGCTACACATAATGCTGTCTTCAGAAATGATCTCCTGAGCTGCTTGAAGTTTGATCTGCGCCGCCGTTAGTTGTAACAGAAGTGTCCTTTCATCGCGAACTGAAAGATTTGCACTAGGATGGGTGCCTGCAACACATTATCCATTTGCTAATAATATGGAACAAAATTTTTACCTAGATATGATGTTTCAAAATGTGTTCTACAACAGCCATATTGCCATACTGTATACAAGTGGGGAAAAATCTTTGTCAGAAACTTTATTTCTACTGCTGACTGCAAGAGGATTGATGGGTCATTTAAATTGGAAATTCTGCAGTCATGTTTAGTAGAGGATAATTTAAGCATTTTTTGAGCATAAACCAAATAACATCTACTATACACTTTAAAACCTCAAAAACATGAACATGACATGTACTATTTTTAATTATTTCATATGCCAACGCTCAACATTGACACCGGTATTGTATGTTTATTAGAATATAGTTACAACGTTGCTGTGTTGTAGGCTTACTAGAAAATATAACATAACAATTTATGCCTAAATAGGAACATATTAAATTAACAGATGCAAAATGCTGCACCAAAAAAATCAATTGTGTTATACAGCTTGTTTCCCTCAAAGCAATCAAAAGGATATATAATAAAACATTAAAAAGAATTACTTGTTTGGTTTAAACAAGAGAGCTTGTTTAACAGCTACCAATTTTAAACATACTCAAACACAAAGTAGTTCCACATTCCATGTGACCGCCACCTTACAGCGTACACAAGATAGGCCTTTTCTTAACTTCTGTTTCAATAATGGACCATTCCAAGGTGATAAATTGTTTGACAAAATTGTTGATAAAGCACGGTTCCTAAAGGATATGAGGAACAAATTTCAGGTTTTCCCACGTTTTCAAGATGTTATTTAATAGAATTCCATAAAAATATAAAAATAAGTCGGAACAAAAAAATTTGCAGAACAGTTTTTAATACTGATTCTTGAAACCTTATAGTTACTCTACTGTTTGCAAATAACTTACAACAGCTTTCGTTTGTTCCTACTTCACAGTGAATATTCTATTGAAATATAACTGGAATGCCTTCCACAGATAAAATTAAAGTTCACTTTAAAGTACTAAGCAAGTAAATTAATGAAATACTAAATTGGTTAGTAGCTCAGCTAATAGAAGAATTAAATTATACGGGACCACGTGGTTGAAGGTTGTTGGCTAGTAAATTCTGTAACAAGATGGCAAATAGTAAGTTAAAAAAAGAAGGCAAAAGAACACACATTTTATATAATGATCTATGCGGGAGTTGCAACAAAATCTTAAAAAAATTGAGTATTACGTGGAAACTGTGATACATGGTAACATTTTACCAAGTGCAGCGATGAAGAAACAAAATCTTCGCCAGGTGAGTGGGCATGTGCACAGTGCCGAAACAAACATGACGGTACATACAAAAATGATCTTAAAAACTCTGGCTTAGAAAATTCAGAATCCAGAATATGAAAGACTCATCCGAGAGTTAGTTGAAGAAGTAAAATCTCTTCGTAAAATAATGAACATACTTCATAGGGAAATGCCAACCACACAGGTAGGCCTATAATTAAATGTGGGAAAGGGATGAACAAACCACTATCACATGGGCCTACACAGTCAAGACAGACATGGTCGGAAGTTGTAAGAAAACAAAAGGGAATAAAAAACAGTATACAGGCAAGCCTGATCTACAGAACACATACACAAAATAGGTTTGACGTACTTGGAAGAGAAGACCTACAACTAAAAACAAAAACCCTAGTTTCAACAAAAAGAAAAAGCAGACCACAAATGTCAATTCAGGGAGATACCAAAGGCCAAGACAAGAAGTTCAAACAGAGACAAAGAAACAACACAGCAGTGCTGATTCTCGGAGACAGCTATTGCAAGGGGATTGCAGTGGGTGAACAATGCCAAGCTTAGTATCACGGCGACAGGACTCTCCAAACCAGGTGCCCCACAGCGTGAAGTGTTGAGAACAATACAAGATGACACAACAGCTGTAGAAGCAAGTGATTTCATTATAATTACGGGGGGCTCAAATGATGTTGCAAGTGATAGAGGAGACCAGGCCACTTCAAACCTCGAGGACAGCCTACCAGGTATGAAACACAAAAACGTCATTGTAATGAACATTCCTCATAGACACTATTTATCTGAAAGTTCATATGTAAATCTAGCCATAAGAGACACTAATGCTTTGTATGAATCTGTATGCAAAAAAACACAAAAATGTAACGTATGTTGACATAAACTGAGTTGACAGGTCCATGCACACAAAGCACGGTCAGCATTTTAATGATAAAGGCAAGGTGTACATTAGCACAAAAATATGTGAGGTAATTACAGGCAGCAAAACAACACATACACAGAAGCCAACCCTTCTTGATAAGTAGGCGTAGATGCTAAACAAGACAGCAACTCATGTAAAGCAAAGTCGATAAATTCAACAGGAGACAGATGGTTAACACAGTTAAAACCAAAAAATTGTGAAAATGGTTTTTAGGGTAACTCAAGATCAGACACACCTTAACTGTTCTTCTAATAATGGGTCAAAGATCATAACACAAAGTAAACAGAACCAAGTATTACCAACATCACAACTCATAACTATAATACATCAAAATGTACGTAGCATAATAAATAAGAAAACAAACTGGGAAAACAGTTTAGCATTCATAAAACCTGATATTGTATGTTTGTCTGAACACTGGCTAAATCAAAATGAAATATTATGCTGCCAGTTCAAAAATTACATTCTAGCAGCCCATTATTGTAAAACAACAGCTAGAGGAGATGGTGTATGTATATATGTAACAAAAAATATAAGGTACAATGTGGTTAATATAGAAACATGGTGTCAAGATAAAGTTATAGAAGCAATCTGCATTGAAATACCAACCCTACATTTAAATGCTATTGTGGTATTACAGGTCCCCTACTTGTACAAACTTTGATAAATTTTTACAGTCGTTACAAAACATCTGCAATCATGTTTGCAACTTGAAAAAGAACCATATTATGTGTGGTGACTTTAATGTAGACTTTAACAGCGAGACAAATAAAACTACCAAACTAAAAAACCTTCTCCTTCAGTACAACTTAAAATACAGTACAAACGACTTCACAAGAACCACCCATACAAGTAGGAAAGTACTGGACAACCTTATTACAAACATTGACGTAACAAACTATTCCTTAGTTTATCTTTGTAACAGCTATCTCTGACCATGATGCTCAAGTAATGAAAATTAAGAGAGCTAGTTTCGAAGGTAAGCAAACCATACACACAACATATACATACACTAAAATAAGAAATTTCAATAAAGAAACTATTGATCTATTTAGGGATATCTGGAGTAAAGAAAATTGGTCTGGCATCTACTCCGAAGTGGATCCCAACCTAGCATGGCATGAGTTCTCAAATGTATTTGCAAGACATTTCTATGAAATATTTCCTGAAAAAGTAACTAAGAAACACAACATCCAGCCAAATAAATGGATGACAAAAGGCCGTACTTAACATACCAGGCTTAGGTCTCTTCATGCTTTAGTAAGGAAAACTAAAAATGAAACCTTAAAAGTGTAAGTATATAAAAAAATATGAAAATTTGTATAATAGACTAGTCCCAGAAGCAAAAAAGCTTTACAATAATAAATGCATCCTCAACTCAGAAAATAAAAACAGACAAATGTGGAACCTTGTCAGAGATGAAATAAAAGAAGGGAAAAATCATAAAAACCTGACAATTAACATACATGGAAAGCCAATAAATAATGGTAAACAATTAGCAAATGAGTTTAATAATTTTTTCACCACTATACCAATTAAGTTATTAAAGGACAGTATCAGATAACAGGTGAAACAAATTTTAGTACAATAGTAGTTGATACAGAAACAAATACAAACTCATTATTCTTTACTCCATGCACTGATAACTACATTATTCAAATAGTAAAAGAACAAAAGATCATCCAGTTTGGATGAGATTCCGGTTTATGTATTAAAAGAATGCTGTCACCAAATAAAAACTCCACTCACACATATATTCAACGAATGTCTCTCGAAGGGAATCTTCCCAGATAGACTAAAATGGGCAAAAATTACACCAATATTTAAAAAAGGAGATGAAACTAATATGAACAATTATAGACCGGTAGCTGTATTATCATCTTTCTCAAAGATCCTAGAAACCATTATTTCCAAAAAGTTAACACAATTTCTAGAGAAATAGGAAATTATGGGGTAAGGGACATACCACTACAAATGCTGAAATCGTATCTGCAAAATCGTTACCAAAAAACAACAATACGTTTCTGCAAATATCAGGAAAAATTATAAACTTCATCTCACATGCAAGCCCAATTACTGTAGGAGTCCCTCAAGGCTCAATACTGGGCCCACTGTTATTTATAATATTTATAAACAATCTGCCAAAATCTGTAAAACAGGGTGAAATGGTAATGTTTGCAGATGACACTAATATCATGATAACTGGACAAAATAAAACAAACCTACCTACTAAACAACATTAATGAAACACTTAGATAGACTGCTGGTTCAACAAAAATAAATTACATACTAAATATAGAAAAATCTTACATAGTGGATTTATTTTATCAGAAGCTAAATGCAAGATAAATGAAAATGACATAACACATATTGGCAACAAAGAAATAGCAAAAGCTGAAAGGATTAAATTTCTAGACCTACAAATAGATCAAAATCTATCCTGGCAATACCATATAAAAGAAGTATCAAAGAAGCTTAGTTCCATATGTTATGCCATAAATGCACTTTAAAACATTTGCTATCTAGACGTAGTTAGGACTTTGTGTTTCTCAAATGTACTATCCATTCTAAAGTACGGCATTATTTTTTGGAGAAATTCACAAAATTGGGTCCAAATCTTCAAGCTCCAGAAAAAAATATTAAGAATAATAAAAGTAAGAAATAAACTATGTCGCTGCAAGCCCCTGTTTAAAGAACTGAATATGTATTTTAACCTTGCCCTGCTTGTACATATACCACACAGTATTATTGTATGTCAAGCAAAACATTAAACTAGTATTAAACTGTAATATTCACAACTACAACACAAAAAGCCAAAATAATTTACATATCATATCGCATAAAACAACAAAATTTGCAGAAAGCCCCCATTATTAAGGCTGTTGGACCCAAAAAATTTTATAGCTAATTATTATCCCTACATATAGGTATACTATAGACTAGCTTTTGTGCCAAAAGGATTCAACTTCTATAACTTCTAGTTTCAGCATTATAGGTTCTCAAAGTTACGATTTTCGACATTTCGTGCCATAGGTTTCTGGAGAACCAGAAGAGATATATTATTAATTTTTTAGATAACAATAGTACACTATGTAAGCTATCGATTAAAATTATTTTTAATTTTTGAAAACAATTTTGTATCAAATGTGCATTATGCTAAATATTGTCTTTTTCGTATACACATAAAAGCATAAATAAATCATGAAAATATAAAATGAGTACAATCACGAAGTAGTTTCATCCATGGACTCTCAAAACAAGTTATAAAATTGGCACTTTTCATAGTATTTAAACCGAAAAGCTACTACAAGAAGAGTGTATGTTTTCTCGGCACCTGGAATTCCAGAACATCTCGAATGCAACCCTCCACGCACGTGGCGGCAGGAAGTCTGGGAGTGTCTGGCAAGTGTGGCCTGCCTCTTCTGGGAATCCAGCTGGAAGAGCGAGCTCGTTATTTCAGGGTTGCCAAACATCATCTACACTCGCGATGGGTATTTCTATCTGCCTAACCCTGCCGTGGTCGTTTCTGCCATTAAATGAGGCGATCTGTGAATCAGTGCTGTGTTGTTGTCGGTGGTCGGTCGTGATTGTTAGGTAATACTATGTTCACTGTTCTAGTGCAAAACTTTGCCATTGTGTTAAGTACAATGTAAAATGTAATTTTACAAGAAACAACACAAGTTTTTGTGCGATGGCACCACAGAAATTAAAGAATGGCAGACGTTATATTAAAACTAAAAGGAACAAACTTTCAAAGGCTATGAAGAGATCTTATGCGGCTCGACGATTATCACGACAAAATGACTGTGGTTCTGAATAAATCGAAGAGGTTACACCAGTCGCATCTGAGGAAATCGTTCAACAAGTTCGTGAGGAGACTAAGAATGTAAATTATTTGTTTCATTTAACAAATCGAACTAGTTTTTACTAAACGCCGATAAGGATGAATTTAAATGAATATTGAACAGTGACGAGATTTAGTAGGGGTGTGCGTAACTACAGTACTCCGGAAAAAAACCTAATGACCAACAGTAAAACATAGAAAAATTAGGGTTTATTCCATTGGGTTCGAGCCCATGTTGCCTAGGTGAAAGGCGAGTCCTCTGTGCACTACAAATCTGTGTACTTTTTTTTTTAACTTAAAGCAACTTCAGTTTTCCACTTACATTTTGGTTTTTAATATGTAGTATATACATGTTGAAACTCATGCGGTGATCATTTCTGTATTTCTTTATGTGTAACTGGAGGATTTTATGTACCTTTAAAATAAAATCATGATTTTGCAAGGAAAAACTGACTCCGTCGTAATGGACCCCTTGGCCCGGAACATCAACACAGTGAATCATGGGAGAAATCAGCTGTTTTACACAAACAATGCCTCAAAGTGTATGAGTTTGCATGAGTAACGGTGTTTATTATCACTTTTAACATTTTTAAAGTTGATAAGTCATTGTTTTCGTAGGTATGGCACATGCACAAATTCTATGAGTGTTTTTCCTAATGTATATATTAGATAATAATCGACAATGCCATTAAAATGACTCTTACTAAAAAGGACGAACTTTTATGGCAGAATGTCATGCTTCCTAAGTTGAAGCAATTCTTCATGCAGTGCATGTTACCAGAGTTAGCTGATCCTCGCATACCCAGAGACATGAGAGTCCAAGATCCACCTAACGAGGCTGATAGCCCGAAAGCCACGAAGAAACGAAAAATTTCAGCATAAGCTTCTGAATATAAAATAGTGACTGTGCTGTATTTTGTATACAGCGTTGTCTGTACTCACCATTTTATGTGGATGCAATTTATACATGTATTTGTAAATTTGGAAAATATGTGAATGAAGTTTGCGTATGTAGGCTTCACATACTAAGTAAAACGTGTTTGTTAAGATTTCAAATGTTCATTAAACATGGATTATACGAGTGGCAGGAAACATGTCACGCCTGGTAAACTTAAATGTATGTACATAGTATGGTCAGCCTCTCTTAGTTCTTAATAGATTTATGTTACAACAGAGGTAGTTGTGAAAGGTACATAATTAGTAGGTATATTATGACGAATATTAATCCTGAAACGTCAACTTGTTGCAGAGACATACACACTGAAGCAGGACACTGCTGGGAATATGTGAGCTATTTGGTGTGGCAAAATAATTTTCACAATTACAAATGATATTTTACCAGGAAAAAATTATTCTAAGTACATATATTCACACAGTCTACAAAACCTTCAGTATATGTAGTAAAGCTAAGGAATATGATTTATTGCTAAATATGACATGAATAGTCCTAAATTTCAGATATGACATTGTAGACAAGTGTACGTTGAAAAGTTGTGAACAGGATTCCTTTTGAATTTTGTTGATATTTTATTCCAAAGAAGATACCATTATTCACATAATTTTTTGCTAAAACTATTGTGTAAACTTTCTCAGTGAAGCGTTTTGTTTTGTACGGACTGGTCTTTGTATTTTAAACTATTGCCAGATGATAGCTTGTAGGTTACCGTATAATCCTGTACAGTATAATTAGTGTTTATAAGAATCAGTTCAGGAACATTTTCTCTCCACGATACGCTGTCATTAGCTTTGCCTTGTATGAAAAGAGTTATATGTTAGTTGGTTCAATAATTTTTGTAAAAAAAAAATTTAAAAATTTTTTTCACTTCGGCATGCAGTTGTTAATAGTTATCGTTAGTGTGCTTCTGTTCTATTAGTAGTTGTATTGAAATGTGATAATAAAAATTTTTTAATGCAATGTTACAACACAAAGGATAGTTTACTGCAATAAAATTTGTGACAGGCCCATATGGTCGCCACCCCGATTTAGTATATTCAATAGTCATCAGTGTCAACAATCATAAATTAATGTGCAATAATAACTGTATCTTGCGAACATTCATTCTCCTCGTCATTGTATCACAATCACATTGCAATAGTTCTCATTGAAATACCATTACTACACCAAGTTTTATGTTAAAAATAAGAAATTGTATATATTTTGCCTCCTTGTGAAGACGAGGGAGAGACGAGCAGGTGCATAA